>JAOUQT010342426.1:0-12794 GCA_025769995.1 Xyliphius kryptos | reverse complement strand
ACTTTGCTCCCTATTACAAGAATGAGAACACGTTTTTGTTTTTTTATGTAAAGTTTTTGATTAATATATGTTTTTATTATTGTATACATTATCATGTTTAAAGCTGGGTCGTTTCAGTCTTAACTCAAAATCATTAAAACTAGAGTTCTGTTCACAACACCACGTCATGTTGGTGATTCGACTCATTTTGGTGAATCGGTTCTTTCAAACGATACACCTGTCCTAGCAAACACACCGTCTTCTTCGTTAATGGCGGCTGTACAATTTGCAGAAGAGATAAAAGCAGATAAGAGCGCCGATTGCCTGAAGCTTTATACAAAAATGAAGAGTGGAAACAGGGAATCGGGTGATTTAAGGAGCGACGCTGAACAGAACAGGTAACGACTCACCGTGTGCCTCAGTAAACAGACTGCAGTAAGGGACTTATAGTATATAATGAATTAAAAAAAGCTTGAAAATTGAATATGAATACTTTTTTAATAAAATCTACAAGCAAAAGGATAGTTACTATTTGATTTTCAAAAGCACTTAGTAATATAATCGAGTAAACATTGTTGTATGAATAAATATTATTCTAAAAACTTAAATGGAAACCTTTTTAGCCTTTATTTCAGTGCCTTTTTGTTTTACGAATAACTAGTTATTAAACAAGTCTGTTTTCTTCCTGGGGTTTGTAAACTATTGTTACTCCTAAAAGATGAAGAAGCATCTAATAAAGCTACAGCTGAGTGCAGAACGTCATTTCATGGGCTCATGGATCAGAAGCAAGATGTAAATGAAAAGCATTTTATTTTTGTCTTTACAGAATATATCACATTTCATAGTTTTACAACAAAGTAAGAACAATATAAGGCAGGAAAATCATACTCACTGAAAAAATTAAGTACAGTGTGTTCATAATTCGTCTTTAATTTAACAAATGAGTCAGTGATAAGTCCTGATTTTATTTAACTGCACTGTATTCGGCTAAATCCTTAGAGTATAATTTTTTTTAAAATAATTGTGCATTTAATTAGCATGTTAAGTATTGGAGATAAAGAAATCAATTAAATGACTCAAAATAAGATCTGAAAGGAGTACAAAAGAAGATATGATTGATCACATGAGGGGAATATGTAAGACTTCAGATTTGTGATAAAGACCCTGCTCTGTGCTTTCCCAATAATTCCCCACAAATTCAAAGCCTTAGTATTATAAGTTTAATGAAAATAAACATTTACGTTTTGTCATTTGGCAGATGCTTTTATACAAAACAACTTCCAAATGAGAGAACAACAAAAGTCAGTAGTTTAAGGAAAAATCAGCTACACTGTAGTATCATCAAACCTAATCCTTATCAAGTCTGGCTCCTAGTTAATTTTTTGTGCAAAAGGGTTCATGTTCTGCAATGAGATGGAACCCCTGCGATAGATTGGCGCCCTGTCCTGGTGAAATTGCCCAGTGCCCGAGACGTTCTCAACAGGATTGCCATGGGGAACCACCCTGCGACCCCTATAGAGGATTAAGTGGAAGATAATGAATGAGGTGGAACCCCTTTAGTGCAATAATAAAAAATAATAATAATAAAAAAAAATGGACGGACGAGCAGATTCCTTCAGCATTAGCAGCTCAGACTATGAGTATTTAGCTGTGTTTTCAGAGCTGAATAATTATCATGGGTGTCCAAATACTTCTGACTCTAGCAATTAAGATTATTTTTTGTATAGTGTGCACAAGAATCAAGTCCCGTAATGTTTTTTTTTTTTTTTAAACGTGTGTAGTATTGGAATTCTTTCAAAAGCTGTAATCTCTCAAAATATTAATATTACCAGAAGTATGTGGGCACACTTTCTTGGATTTATGATTTCAGGAAGATCCATTACCATGTCAGTACGATGTGATGTCAATCAGTTGCCTAAGCAAAGTCCCAGCATGTCTTTATTTGATGTAATAAGAAATAAAAAAAATAATAAGAATAACTGGATAAATGCAGAGTCTCTTGAAATAACTGAGAAGAATTAAACTGTTTGGAGGGATGTTCGTCTCTGACAGGCTTCGTTCTCATTTAAGGTTTTTGAGCTGCCTGTTGGTGGAACTTATTTTTCCATCCATGGTGTCCACTTTATTGAGCAGGGTATCCAGTGATACATCCTGATCATCGATTTCTGACTGCAGGCCCAGCCCCAGGTTCTTCAGCCGACTCAGTCCCATCGCCATCTCATCTGTAGAGACAAACACCACATGCTGATTAATATTGCCTCTCGTCAAAACCAGGGCCATGTTCTTTCACATCCACACCTCATACCCAGGTTATCATCCAGTTTTTCATGAGCAGCTTTTAAGTATCTGTTCTTTGGGTGTCCATTCTGATTGGATGCCTCGTTATCAAGCTCTCCAAAATCTGTGGAACGAAAAACAAACAGCTTTTAAACTGCAAAGTTAAATAAATTTTTATTCCAAACATCTGAATAATTCTAGACAATGTGCATAGAACCATTAAGGTATAATGATCAACCTTCTTCTTTACAATGAGTATTTAAAGCAGTCTGGTTTAGGCTAGGGATTAAACCCCGTCATTTAAATATAACGCACCCGTGTCCCTTTTTCTCAGGTTGGGATGGCTGTCTTCATATTTGCCCTTTTGCCCCTTGCTTTCCCCCAGGGCAGTTTGTAATCTGTCTCAGGTACAGAACAGAGAGATTAGTACTGAACAGAAGGCATCATCTGTATGAAATCAAAGTGCTGCATGTAATCCGTGTACCTGCTGTTGGCCTCGTAGGCTGGTGGTTGTTCCTTCTGTAGAGGTCTGGGCTCAGGTTTGTTTTTAAAGTAGTTAACCAAACCCCCCCACATACTCTTAATGGAGTTTATGTGCCGCTGACTGGTCCTCATGTCCTGCTCCATCTTATCCACCATTTGCTCTGTCCTTTTCAGTGCCTCCCCCTGACGAATCAGCTCCTGTGAAAGAAAAAAGTAACTTTCTTAAAAGCATAACAATCCATAAACGTTTATGATGTTAAGAGTGTAAATAGAGTTGTACAGAAAGTGTGTGGTAATCTTTTGCTTTAAGCTGATTGGTGCACTCTGAATCCTCTCACCTCTGCTGTCTCAGTCCCAATTTTTTCCGCATCGTAGATGAGCCCCAGGGACCGATTGGTGCTGTCTACGGCAGAGCGAGCCGTACGCATCACTTCCTGCTCCAGCCGCTTTTGACGGAGTTCGGCTGAGGTAAGTACACCTTCATCATCCTCCTCGTCAAAATTAAAGCCCCCTTTTGCACGTCCTGCATCTGGTTCATCATCATCATCATCTGCAAACGGGTTGCGGGACTTCGGGAATGCCGACATCCTCAGGCCAGGTACACCAGATTTAACTCAAAGCTCTAAAATAGATACATCAGTCCAGTACATAATACAGATACCAACACGTGTGTCCCAAAATCCCATGCAAGAGTGGAATTTGGCATCATTTGTTCAGTAAAGTGTTGCCCAAAAAAATTGTGAACGCTCATGGTTCAGAGTAATTAAAAATGGAGCAATACACAACAACGCATTATCAAGTAATGCAGCTACAGATATATATATATATATATATATATATATATATATATATATATGGTCACAAATAGTGATTTAACTTTCTGTTCCTGAATTGCAAAATATGGATGTGGATGACATGGTTTCAACAAGATGTTGCCACATGCCATACAGGCCGGGAAATAATTCAATTATTGCACGAGTCGTTTTTTTGGACCTGCCCAGATCATGCCATTTCATAAAGTGATCTATATGCCTACAATGCTTACACACAGAAGAATGTCCTCCACATGTAACCCATCTGTGCAGTAAAACACACACATACAGTGCCTTGCAAAAGTATTCGCCTCCATGAACTTTTCAACCTTTTCCATGGCTCAGGCTTCAAACATAAAAGTAGAAAATCGAATGACAGGCCAATCCAACTGCAGTGGAAATTCCTCAAGACAAGTTAAAATAAAGCTCAGTAATGTGTGGCCTCCACATGCCTGTATGTCCCCCTCATGCTACCTCAATGGTGAGAGAACTGACAAAATGCAAAAGTGACCAAAGCATCAGCTAGAAAGGACGAGATCAGAGAAAAGGTTTGTGGTCACCACCTGCAGAACCACTCCTTTATAGGGGTTGTATTGCTCCGTGCCTCTCATTTCTACCTGTTGTCTGTTTGCACAACAGCAATTGAAATTGATTTACAGTGTTGCTTCCTAACTGGACAGGTGGATTTCACAGAAGTGTGGTTGACTTGGAGTTACATTGTGCTGATTAAGTGTTCCCTTGATTTTGTTGAGCAGTGTATAATAAATAAATAATAAAACAAGAGTCAGTCGTAGGCTTGTGGTCAAGAAACCAGCTTTGTGACCAGAAGGTCTCTGGCTCGATTCCCAATCCCATCGAGTACCATGACTGAAGTGCCCTTGAACAAGGCACCTAACATCAGTGTCTGACCAACTCAGAATGATGTCATTAAAGCTCAATGCTTCAAACACGTCAAATCAAGGAGCTAAAACTAAAGGAAATATAAACAGAGCAAGTAAAACAGGGAACTAGAACTTAAATGTGGAATAAGTAACAATAACGTTATTAAAGAGGAAAAAAGGTCCGAACGACAAACAGGAAATATCGGAGACTTGTTAACAGTACTGCATCAATTAAACACACGGATCAGCATCACACTCTCGCGGCTTTGACTTCTTGTTCTTTATCTCATTTAAGAAAAAAAAAACGCAATTGAATCATAACATGACGAAGCGAACTGTGGAGATCTACATAGCCAGCGTCAACGTTACGTCGTTCACAGGTAAAACAGCCTCATAACTCGCTTTACTTTGTTTTTAATAACCGTTTAAATCTGTTAATTGATGTTTAATGTGTTTTAAAAGAACTTACCGCCCAAATAAATAAAGGTTAGCGTGATGACTGACTACAATAGGTTCCAGTTCTTTACATTTAAGGCGGACGATATTAAATGCTGTTTTCATTTAGCGCCACCTTCTGTTCTGGAAGACAAACGGCGACCCACTGAATCACTTGGCTCAAAGCCGCGAGTTTACCCTTTCTTGCTGTTATGGCCGATGTTTATGTAACACACCGCCACCTATTGGACATTAAAAACAAAAAAAGTTCGAAAGGCTCGAAAGTTCCAGAAGTTCCAAAAGTTCTGATTAACTAGATCCTGTTTAATCTTTTAAATATTATTGTGTTGCATTTTAAATGTTATATTTGTTTTGTATGAAACCAGAACTTAAAGAATGAGTTAAATCTAAAGGAACCAAACACTATTTTTAAAAGTGTAATCTAATACAAAGCTCCAGATTGTTTAATGACCTCAGATTTTTCTCTAACACTGATGCCTTAATGATATTATACCTGCTTTCTTATTGTAATGACTTTTAGAAACTCTTTATTAAACTGGAAACTAAATCAGTGTAACTTATTCACTCGCTTTGCCTGACTGAATTAACATTCATTATTTTTAATCCTCTGCTAGAGCCGTGGTGGCGTTCCTCATGCCCATTCAAGGGAGAATGTCTGAGACGTGGACAGGATAGGGTGCCAACCTATCACTGGGCACACTTACACAGCCACAAACAAGCACACAATATATTGCGCAATTTAAAGCTTTAAATCCATGTTTTTAAACTGTGGTAGGAAACCGGAGAACATGGCGAGAACATGGAAACTCCAGCCAGATTGGGATCCCCAGCACTAAGAGGGGAACGTGCAAACCACTAAGCCACTGTGCCACACCTGAATTAACATCTTAGACTGAAATTTGAAATGTTAATGATTTAATGTTCTAAACACTTTTTGTACCTTCTCTGGAAAACATTATCTGCTTGAAGCTGCGACGTTATTGAAAACAGCTGCACAGCATTAACAAATAAGTTTTATTGATGTTCACAAAATTAATACATTGTTCAGCAATAACACAAACTGTAGTAGAGATTAAAACAGCACTGTGGTCTCTTAATACTGATGAGGTAGTATGAACAGAAACACAGGGTTGCCAAGTACAGCAAACACATGCAACCCAAATTCACCTGTCAGTAAATAAAACAAGATTCATTTTATAAAATTAAAAATAGAGCACAAATTGCACAATACATTTGCAGACAGCAATTTAAAAAATAAAACTGCCACAAGATTAAATGATTTACTGTTTCTCTAAACTAATGCACCTTTTATTATTTTTATGTCATTAACTTAATGTGACTTTCTTATTAACTTTAAAGCCAGATGCCTACATATTTTGGTGATATAGTGTGTTCGGTGTTATTTTATTTGAGTGTAGTTTATTTTGCACTTTTCTTTTTCATTCAGTCCTCCAGACTCGGTTAAGAACCTTTACAATCTCTTCGTAGATCATAAACACAATGGCCACGTCCAAGCACACGCGTCCTAAACGCGGAACCGTGCCTTTATAGAACCTAAACCCAAACAGAGAATTACACTAAGTATTTTTTTCTTTAAAGCTACAGTAAATTAAGAGCAGGGAGAAAACAGGAAGGAATTTTTAATAATAAAGAATATAAAAGAGAGAGAGAGAATCAAAAAGCTAGAGAACAGAAGGATTAGAGGATGAGAAAAAGAGACTTACGCAGCAGGTCCTTCATGCTTCATGATCTGCACAGCACAGTCTACAGTGTTTTTGTATTTGTGAGACTCCAAACCCTAAAACATATATGAAGAAATACATTTTTCTATTTGTTTTATCCACCCAGAACCCCCCACCCTCAACAAACACAGACACTGTTTAGTACCTGCATCCTGGTCTTAATGACATCTAGAGGTGTGTTTCCAAATACGCTTGCAGCTCCAGCAACAGCACCAAAAACTCCAGTCACTATGGGATTAATCGACTTCTGAGTGTTTTCACCTAAAAGATAGAAAAACTATTTCATTATTATGCCATATGAAATTCATTCCCCTTTGATGTTCTTTTTTTTAATAATCACTATTATAGTGCATAAGTAATACACTTAGAGCATTAAACTTTACTATGAAAGGTGCAATATGTAACTTTACTGTTGGTGCTGTAGTATTTCAGGTTTCTCTTTAATATCTGAAGTATAAAACTTCACTTTTGACCATCGCACATTTACTCCCAACTTTTCCTAACAGAAATACCTCTGTACCAGTTTTTCAGAGAGGTCATGACGAAAAACCGGATGGCCTGATTTGAGCCCTGTTTCAGTACTGTTGCTGTTAGACCCTGATAGGTTCCTCTGATGCCTGAGTAAGAAACACAGTTAGCATTTTAATAAAGCATTAAGATAAGAGAGGACATGCATTATTGTTAAAATATAATGGCAAAGAGGTGCTGTTGGGCACGGCGCAAAGCAAAGCTTTCCCAAGATTTATTCACAACCTCGAGTTTCATACTGCTTTTATAAAACAGTTTTATAAAAAAAAAAACATAAATAAATGTGTTTATTTAAAGCAAAATCATAAGTAATCTGGTCATCTGCGACATAATATAGTCTGATTTTTAAAATAAATGCTGAACACTGAGTAACAGGTTTCCAGTTTCTATAACAATCAAATATTTCTATCTAGTGGCCAAATTACAAAATGCAGTTCATAAATAAAAAAAATCAGGAAAGTGTATTGTAAATCACGCATTGGTACATGTGTGAAACCTCAGGGGTGTGTGTTATTGTCGCTAATGTCAGAGCTGGACAAAGGGCTCAGCCAATCGGATTGAAGGACTGGAATTACCAGCTTTATAAAAATAAATAATCATCTAAAATATAGGTTTAATTATTGCTGTTAAAGTTTCTCTTAAAGCTACAGTACAGAACTCTGCAATACAGATCCATACAGTATAAACCTTTACTAATAAAGCTGCTGAATCTAAAATCTGTGTTACAATTAACATACAGAACATTTTGTTAAAGCTGTAGTTTGTAAATTTACTGCTATAGTGTAAATAAATGCTGATGCTGTACAGTTCCGCTAAACAATTAATACCAACTCTGGTCCTGAAGCCCCGCCCTCTTTTTGGGTGTAATTTTAACCACAGTGTACTGCTTCTCCAGATATGTAACCTCCAAATTGTAAAAAAACTCCCCTGATTGGCTGAATGAGGTGCAGAAGATTATGATTAGAATTAAACTTAACAAGAAGTTAGATGTTCAGAATCAGGGCTGTTTTAATAATATATTATTTTAAGATTTGTAAAGGTACCCTGAGTTTGGATGATCTCTCGCACTCCATGAAAAAAGCCCCGGTATTTGGGGTTCGCTGACGTTTGGTCGTGGATGAATTTAACCTGAAAGTGATGAAGGACGAAGCTGTAAACAGTCATTTGTACTTAGTATTACTTTTTTAAAAAACGTTTGATTATTGATTATTGTGTTCTACTAATTTCATAAGAGCTGTAGTGCAGTTAGGGTTTCTAACGGGGAAAAATCCAAGTGCACCAACAATCCACATTAGAATGTTCTCCAATTGCTCACTCCTGTTGACGATAGAAGCAAGAAAGAAAACATGGGAACTAGTGGTTCCAACCACTTCTCTTACCTTGATGGTTTCCATGGGGCAGACAATTAGCACTGCCTCCATGACCCCCGCTCCCAGGCCACATATGAAGCCCCTTGTGCTGTCCAGCCTACCGGCTTCATCACACATCTGATTACTCAAGATCTCAAACACTCCAAATCTGTTAAATAGAAACAGCGTTTTACACTTTCTAGATCAGATTGAAGGTCAGAGCAAAGAAAAGCACAGGTTTAAAATCATTTCAGCTTCCACTCTGCCAGCAGATTTTTTTTTTTATTTTTGAGTGTGTCTGTGGGAATATTTAAAGAGCATATATTTTTAAAGGTCAGAAACTGATGGTAGACAAGTGGACCTGTCTCTTAATCTCCATTCTAGTTCATTCAAAAGATGTTGGATTGTATTTGGTGTTTTGTACCAAGATTTTTAACACAGAACTCACCCAACCACATCCTTATATATAGAAAACTAGCGGATTACCCATGATGCACTACAGTGGACAACTTAATAACAACGTAAAAGTTAAAATGCGAATTTGAATGAGTAATGGGGTTTGGAGTTTATATATTTCAAATGAACGTATTATTATAGAATGAGGTTTGTGGCAATTAAAAATCTGAAATGAATATTTGGAGTGAATATAGTGTGAGTGGGGACTACGGTGTCCACGTGGTTGCTTTCTTCCGTGAATCTATGAAAATCAGTAGGTTTTCCAAAGACACGTTAAAGAATGACTGAGCCAAGTTTCAACTTTGAGATACTCGCCAAAACCCCAATCCCTTCCACAGGTGTTGTGTTCGATGGCGATAGCAACAATCGAACGTTGGAAAACGAGAACTTAGACATGGTAGGTAATTACGGAGGGGTCTTGAGTTCTATGGCACTATCGAACAATCCATCGAATTTATTAGGAAAGTGAGAAGCAATTCATTTTTTCAAGGACTTTATGGGGAATCACGATGCCAAGTTCCAGCTTTGTAGGTACTCGGGAAGTGTGACAATTAGTGATGAATCAGTTAGTCAGTGAGGGCTTTGACTTTTATAGATATAGATAAATGAAGATCATGTAGGTTTAATGTGTTGGTAGTTCATATAGTGTATCTGGGTTCAGCATTCTTGTTTTAAGCTTGGACAGTCATCCAGATCTTTTTCTCTCTGTTTCCTCTTTGCATCCTGTATCAAGCACAGGATCCAGCAGATTTGGCACTGTTTCATGCCCCTAATGACACTGATTCCATTAGCTGGATCACTGCAAGGTCAAGCCCTCCATTTCTCTCTTCCTCCCCCTTATTCTTTTATTTTCGTTTTGGCTTCTACAAGTTCAATCAGCTAATGAAATAAGAGGGAGGGAAGCTGGAGGAAGGAGGAGGAGATGCTGGGAGTGGATGATGAATGGCAGGAGAGCAGGCAATTTCATTTCAGCTGAGGCAATCAGTGCCAGAGCAACATCAGTTCTTGAAGTAAACGTAAGCGACTGTATATTTATCTTCTGTAAAGGTGAATAAAAACAATGGAGTCTAATCTATCAGTTGCTTAAAGCTACACCATGTTTTCATTTCACAACACTACCAATTCTCATTATCATATCATTAATTATTCTTTTTAATGCTACTAGAAACAGTGAGTCTTTGAACAGCTGTCCTGATGTCTAGACAAAAAGGTCAAAAAACTACTACTATTAATAAGATTACTAATAAGACAACCCAGTCTGTATTTTATTGAACTTATCTGAGCCTTTATAAAGGAAATATTTTATTGGAGGGAGGCTGTAGTTTATTTTTCAGAACGGGCTGTTTGTCAAGTCAACGTTTGCATCAGTGTGTTAAAGCAGAGACTGAGGTTAAGCCTTCTGTCTGTCTCACTGTATCTGAGGAGCAAAGAGCACTGATTTAACTGACATGTAAGAAAACAAACACAGCGTAGCCTGTCCATCCATCTGACACACACACACACATACACACACACACACACACAGTGCTTGGCAGAGTTGAACAGAGAGACTAGTCATTTACGAATATGAAAAATGGCTTTAACATAATAAAGATTTATCGTTTGTGTGTGTAAAAGAGAGAGTGAGAGAATTTGTGTTTCTAATGCAGATTCTACACTAAGATCATGAATTCACTTATATTTTATTTAATCTTTTTACAAATATTTTCTTTAAATCTCTTTGTTCAGTACACTATATACAGGGTGGGCCACGAAAAAGCAGTCCGCCTCATATGCCTGGATACATGAGGTGGTCTGCATTTTCGTAAGCCACCCTGTACTTAATGCCTTTTGCACACAGAATTGATTGGTCCTCACTTTGACAGGAAACCCAGTGACTGTGTTAGGCGAAGGGGGTTTGATAGGCCTTTGTTACTGTAAGAAAAACAGCCAGCTACATAAGAAATGTCAAGGGCCCAAAATAGAAAGAACATTAATGCCAAAGCTATGAAAATAGTTATTGACACCTGTGATTTTATTCACACAAAATAAGAGAATTTCCTCTCTGTGTGAGAAATAATGTCATCGCTCATGAGCCAATTGATTCCACATGGAAATGGACCAAAACATTGATAGTTACAGAGATCATTAAGCTTTATATTTGAATCTAGTTGTCTTTAAAATATTAAGATCCTAATAATAAAATCAAGACATTAAACACAAAATCATAAAGCTTTCATACTTTTCTATCAGAACTGAGTGAGTTGAATAAATGAATGAGTGTAAGGTCACCCACCTGACTGCTGATTTTGGTATAGATCCATACAGTAGAGAGCTGAGACCTCTGTATAAGCCTTTGACTCCATGACTGTTAACTGTTTGTCTTACACAATCCGCTGTGGGCAAGACATCAGACTGACTTTACATTCAGAAGATCTGTAATCCCTAAAATTATATTTTAGGCTTCAACAGCCTGCAAACAACCTTTATGAAACGTGTAGTCCGGTCTTTAAATCTGATTGGTTGAGCTGTTTGTGCAGCCGTGACAATGCTGACAATAACACATACCTCTGAGTGCTTCACATTCGTATAAATGCGTGATATAGACTACATTAATTTCCCGATTTGTTTTTCGTAAACTGTGTTCCTTAACTTGGCCACTAGATTGCAGTATTTAAGCGTTAGAGAAACCGGAAACCTGTAACTTAGTGATAAGCATTTATTTTTAAAATCCAGATTAGATAACGTTGTGCTATCCCAACGCCCCAACCACTGAGCTACCACACCCACACCACACAAGGTTGTGTATAATTGTGAATAAATTATGGGAATGATGTGTAACTGTATTCTGCTTTGCGTCATTTGTAATAACACATCTTCCTGGTATACCTCCATTAACTAGAAAAGGAACACAGGACCTTCTTAGTGTGAGCGAGTGCAAGACCACTTTACCGCTTGTATTTTTATAAAAATACTATAACAACATGTAATGTAGAAGATTTTACCGTCTTGCACAGGACTGGTGTGTTTGAAAGGCTAAAGAATTTATTGGCGTCATGTTAATTAGATAAGCAACAGCTGTTTTTGTAAATCCAACAGACGGCTTATTAAATGCTTCAAAGCTTTAGACATAAAAATAAGAAGAAATCAGAAATGATGAGTGTGTTTACTCTGTGGGAAAGTGGCAGCAGGATAGAATCAGTTATGGACCACAAACACTGGCTAATTAACTCCAAAGAGAATATGGGCTTGCTTGTGTGTTGGTGTTTGTGTGGTTACTCACCGATACCTCTGTAGCGAGGAGGGTTTGCTTTCTCATCTAACTGAAGCTGAGTCTTTACATATTCTGTTGGAAATGTGATGCAGATCTCAATTCCACCTGCAATTCCACCTTCAGACAGAAGGGCAGAATGTGTTTACATTTAAATAAAAAAAAATGGTGCAAACCAACAGAGAACTTTATATATATGAACAATGTTATGATGGACAATGTTAGGCTATAAATCAACTTTAAAATAAAAATAATGAACATAGTTAACCTGTAATGTGATGTCTTTAAAGTCTCTGTAGGTGTACTATGTAGGTCTCCTAATAGTGTTGTCCATGTGGTATATAAAAGTAAAAATTTTATGTACAAGACGTAAAAGAGAATAATAAATATTCATATACACTGCTCGAAAAAAAATTAAATGGAACACTTAAACAACACAATGTAACTTCAAGTCAACCACACTGCTGTCAAACCAACCTGTCCAGTTAGCAAGCATTACTGATTACTGATTGCTGTTGTGCGAATGGAACAGACAACAGGTAGAAATGAGAGGCACTTAGCAAGACCCCCCTATAAAGGAG
>JAOUQT010342415.1:0-12794 GCA_025769995.1 Xyliphius kryptos | reverse complement strand
TCTCTCTCTCTCTCTCACACACACACACACACACACACACACACACACACACACACACACACACACACACACACACAAGTGGAATAACGAAGAACTGAATGGCAGCAGGAGGTCACTGTACCTGAGTCAGATGGAGGTGAAGGTGGAGAGATGGAATGTAGAATGAACTCAGTTCGGAGGTTACACTCTGATGTGTACTACTGCCATGATCACGCACACACACACACACTCTCTCTCTCTCTCTCTCTCTCTCTCTCTCTCACACACACACACACACACACACACATACACGCACACACAGAAGCACGAGCACCAGCGTCACTTCCTCTGATGTCAGAATAAAAGACCTCAGACACTTTTCAAAGTTAAAGTCCTGTGCTTCAGAGCGGTTCTGTTTCGGACTCAATCTTTTGTTTTGTATATTTTAACTTCTGTAAAGACAACAAAGTGAACACGACATATAATGTTATTGTAATTGTTTTTGAAACCGTGTTATTGTTTTGTCATTTTTGTTGTGTTTGTTTTGTTTCACAGTGCTTTGTGTATTACAGATGTAACTTTAGTTTGACCAATAAAGCTTTTAAAATGGAATGTGATGAGGACTCGGGACTGTGTGTCTGACCTGGTGGTCTGCAGTACAGGGGACCCACGGGGACGCCGTTCCTGTTCACCCTGTCCACTGCAGACTTACGGACACCTCACTGAAAGGTCACCTACTCCGCTGTCGTCAGTCTCACCTTACATCGGGTGCAGGTGGGGGGGGGGGGGGATGCTAAACCAGCTTGCAGTGTGAGACTCTAGTGGCCTTGGGCAGCACCTTTAGTGACCGGCTGCACCATCTGCCGTGTGTTAGGGAGCGTTACCGCAGATCCTCCATTCCCGCTGCAGCACTGCACCAACCAGCACTGCACTCAGTAACTAACCCCCCCAACCATACAATAACTAAATAAACAATAATACCAAAAAAAAATCCTTAAAAATAAAACAAAAAAACAATAATAATAAAAATTCACCTATTTTATGTGCAAAAATTTGTGATGAGCAATCTTTTGTTCTTTGTATTGTGCAATTCAGGGACATTATATTTACATTATATAGAAACCTATTTTATTTTCATTATACTTAAAATCTGTGTGATGCCCATTTTTAGGTGCCCTGCCCAAGGACACGCCATGGTATCTGATCGGACTAGAAATCAGGACCTTTAGGTCACAAGGCTGGTTCCTTAAACACAAATCCACGACAGCCCCATATATATATATATGTATATATATGTATGGCCTATTTTCGAGTTGTTTTCTTATTAATTTCCGTCTTGCTGTCTCTTTGCTGCTGAAATGAGTGAATCTCCTCCTGGTGGGACAATAAAGGATTATCTTATATAAATAAACCCATTCAAAAGTATTTGTTTGGATTATATTTAGTAGCGGGCGGCACAGTAACTTAATGTTTAGCACGTTTGCCTCTCATTCCCGGTTCAAATCCCAATCTGGCTGACATTTCCATGTTCTTCACGTATCCTCGTGGGTTACCTCTGGGTTCTCTGATTTCTTCCCACAGTCCAGAAAAATGGATTTACGGTAAACTGACTGCTCTAAATTGTACTAAATTACCCCATATAGTCTTTGTGTATGTGAGTGTCAGTGTGTACCAAGCGATAAATGCCCAGCACTCGAAACGTTCTCCCCTGAATAGGCAACCCTAAAGGATTAAGCGAAAGATAATAAATAAATGAATGACTGAATATTCAGTGGTGTTGAGGTCAGCACTTCTACCAGAACCATCCACAGATTTCATATTCACAGGTTTATCTTGCAAACTATGAATTACACTTTAAATCAGTGGTTCCATTTCTGCATCCTAAACCTTCTCTGGTGCTCTTTGACGTTTTCTTTGGATCATTGTACTGCTGAAAACCCATGAGTCTTGATGGAGACCCAGCTTTCTGACCCCAGTCTTCTACACCGAGCTCCAAAATTCTTTGGAACTGATAAAAAAGTTCTCTTGTGGTGTGATGTGTTGTTTTAGAAGGAATGTGGTTCTTCAGGTGAGTTCTGTAAGGATATGTTTAAAGAGCTGCTTCACAGGTTCCTCTAAATGAAACTCTTCATCACTTCCTTCTGCTCTGTTTATTTTAACCTCAGAACTGGAGCTGAAATCTTACTCTGTGTGTTCGGTTCCACAGCAGCTGTGAAATACAGCGGGGTGAAGGTGGGTTTCAGGGCTGTGAGAGGGTGAGGGCCACACCCTGATCCTGATATCATGGGTCACATGCCGACTTCTCTGTTTATCTGACTGCTGTGCTCTTGAAGCCCCGCCCATCTGCTCAGCGCACTGACATGGAGATTAGTACACTGTGGTTTTTTGGTGATCACATGAGCGGTTGAGTAATTCTGTACTGATTCTCTAAATTATTTCATTCCTCATGATTTAAAATCATCAGTTTACATAAAATAAATGTTTTACAGAAAGTTTACTAAAACATCCACTACAGTATGGATACAGTATAGATACAGTATACAGTATGGATACAGTATAGATACAGTATGGATACAGTATTTAAATAGTAAATATAAATCAGCACACGATGGCAACAGCAGCACAGGTTCTACTTAACCGTTCTAATCTAAACACAAACACACTGCAAAGTAATGTCATTGGTTTGCAGGTCGTTAGATGATTCGTTAGATGATTCTTTAGATGACTCTTTAGATGATTCTTTAGATGATTTAATGAAACACGGTGAGAGTGAAGGATCTAATAATGTTAGAACTACAGATTAGAAGGTGATTTCAGATGCAGATCTGCTGATGTTTCTGTTAAAACTATTTCTTTAACAATAACCCGAATCCTTCAGTAGCTTTTAACAATGATGGATCTCACTCTGACTCAGATATATTGGCACCCATTATAACTGTGTCATGTGACTCCTGACTGTCTGCATCATCATCATCATCATCGTCACTACCACTGTCTTTCTCACCCGAGAAAACAAACCCATCCTGCACATTATTCTCAGTATTATAATTGAATGCTGCACCCTCCTCTACTAGAAGTTCCTCCGGCTTCTCTTGTTCCATCACAATGTTCCTAACCAAAGATTTGTCTTCTTTACTCCCAGCACATTCCAATGATTCCCAAATTTCAGCACTTTCTTCCTCCTCATTTTCTGAATCAGGAGCAGTGTGCTTGCGAATGCGACTCACTGCGTCCCAGAGTGCCGGCGTACCCTGTCTGTATGCACGGGGTGTGGATGAAGCTGAAGGATGAACCTCCTCTTTAATGCAGCTGGTTACAGAAAAACTGCAAGTTGGAGCAAAAAGAACATCATTTTTGGGACTAGAGTTCTGGTTGCAGTCTGTATAGGAGGATGGGGACACGGTTACGAACTCCACGGGATAAGATTCAAAACTCTGAGGTTTATTTGTAGAAAGTGATGGAATATTGTAATTGTCAGGTATCAAAAATGAATAAACACTCTGTGGGTCAGGGGTTGGAGGTGATTGAAGGTTCTGTGGGTCAGGTGTTGAATATGATTGAAGACTCTGTAGGTCAGGGGTTGGAGGTGATTGAAGGTTCTGTGGGTCAGGTGTTGGAGATGATTGAAGGCTCTGTGGGTCAGGTGTTGGAGATGATTGAAGGCTCTGTGGGTCAGGTGTTGAAGGGGATTGAAGGCTCTGTGGGTCAGGGGTTGGAGATGATTGAAGACTCTGTGGGTCAGGTGTTGGAGATGATTGAAGGCTCTGTGGGTCAGGTGTTGGAGATGATTGAAGACTCTGTGGGTCAGGTGTTGGAGATGATTGAAGACTCTGTGGGTCAGGTGTTGGAGATGATTTAAGGCTCTGTGGGTCAGGTGTTGGAGATGATTTAAGGCTCTGTGGGTCAGGTGTTGGAGATGATTGAAGGCTCTGTGGGTCAGGTGTTGAATATGATTGAAGACTCTGTGGGTCAGATGAGCACTGTGATTGAGGTCTGTGATTACCAGGTTCTCCAGTATTGGTGTTGGTCCATATTTGATTAAAGATGTTGTGTTTATTAAAGGATTGGTGTTGATTATAGTTCTTACCTCTGGTTTCCATTAGATCTTCCTGAAGCTTTGTGTTGATCTCATTAGCATGGTGCTGTTTATTTGGAACATTTTCTTGTTGGTGAGTTTCAGCTGCCTCACAGCTGTAGTTCAGAGTCACACTGCTCGTGTTGTGTAACTGATGTGAATGCTGAGACTCATGGCCGGTTTCATGGTGATTATCACATATTACTGCAAAGTGATGCTCCAAATCATCAGGGTCAATAGAAAGCTCCGTCCTGTTGAGGACACTTTCTGTTGGCTCACTGCTGAGTCCCAGTCGGTCCAAATTACAAGCACTGGCATCACGTGATAAATTATTTTGAGACAAACTTGTTTCAGGAAAGTAGGCACGCTGTCCCGTACTGAACTGGGTTCCATGAGGCCTCTGGACGTCTTCAACAGTACTGTCCATGTGTCCAGTATTTGTGCTTTTAACAATGTCCTGGTGTGAATTTGCATAAATCCCAGTTCCATCTGGAGAACATAAGGGGTTTTCACTTTGACTAAGTGTTTGAGGAAATAGCTGTGTGATGTTCTCCACACAGTTGGAACCATCTGAACTGAGAGTTGGTGCATCATTTGAACATTTAGCCGAGCTAAATACCACGGGGGATTTAAGAATGTTTTTAGTCTTGTTTTGCATGTCAGTTATTGTACCTGAAAATTCTTTCTTTACTTCGTGGTCCTGCCCATCATCATCATCATCATCATCGTCATCGTCATCACCTCCATGTCTTGATGTAACCTCACGTTTAGGTCCTTCAACTTTTTCCGTAGCTCCAGCTGGTGAACATGTCTTTGGCTGTTCCATTGAAGTTTGGGGAACCAGGTCACTTTTGGCATTTTTACTCTGAACAGATAAAATTTCATCTTTCATATTAAATTGTTGACTCGCAATACCCAGAAT
Source organism: Xyliphius kryptos (assembly GCA_025769995.1). Classification (NCBI taxonomy): domain Eukaryota; kingdom Metazoa; phylum Chordata; class Actinopteri; order Siluriformes; family Aspredinidae; genus Xyliphius; species Xyliphius kryptos. The sequence continues at coordinate 7,818 of JAOUQT010342415.1, read as the reverse complement.
CCTCTTTGCTCTAGCCTGAAATGATTCCGTTTTAGTCAAGGATAAAATGTTTGATGTTTGACTTATTGCTTTAATGAAACCGTGCTGTAGGTGAACGTCCGCAGAGTTAGAACTCTGATCATACTCACATTGGACAAGTTCCCCTTCAGGAGGAATGAAAGGTTCCACCTTGACGAGAACACAGGTTGCATCAATTAGCAAGAGCCCTTCGTTGTTGTTTAGCGTTAGCTCCTGGTTACTCTTTTCTGATTGTGGTACCTTACATCCATCTTCCTCAGCGAGTCCATTAGTCTTTTCCAGAACATTGTTACTGCTGTAAAGCACTTTGGGTTCCTTCCACAGTGGAAACCTTGTGGTTTGGTTCTGAGGTTCTGCCAGTCGTTTTGTGAGCTCAGGTGATTTCTTGGCTTTGGAGGAACCACCAGAATGGACCTTGTTGCCATTTTTAGTAGGATAATCTCTCTTACTACCATGATCCAGTAAGAGGTTCCTTTGTCCTTTGCAGCTCTTCTGAATACCTTTCTTTAGTTCCAGAATTTGTTTATCAACTTTTATGCTTGGATTGTACTGGTTCTGATTGGTGTCCTTGAAGTTTGGATTAATTTCAGGTGGATTGCTTATTATAACATCATTAGCCTGAGGTTGAGGTTCTCGGTTTTTCTCTATACTGGAGTACTTAGCAGAACTTTCATCCACACGAGAGACCAAACAGAACACTGTCCCACCGCATGTTCTCCTTTTACTCTGCGTCATCTCTGAACTGTTCTTTTGAGGTGGGTTGAGTTGAACAGAATATGGGATTCTGTGCTTCAGTAGGTTGGAATTAGGAGATGTCATTGCTCCTCTTACTGAACGGTTTACAAAGCTTCCTGACTCCATCATGGAAACATGAGAATGCTTCATCTGGAATGTAGAAGAACATGGGTTTGGTCCTCTCCCAGATGTAGACACCATTAGTTTGTCCATACATCTCCCAGAGTTTGTTGCACCAGAAGGTTTGATGAAGGTCTCTGTTGGACTGTAAGGTGGAGGGTGTATGTAGTTTGGAGGATAATTAAAATAGGGACTTTTGATCTTGGACTTTTTATTTGTATGCTCTAGTGGAGAACCTGGTTCCATGGAACCATAAGAAGAAGGTGGTTTGCATTTCACGGGCTTCTGCTGGATTCGGGAATGTGGTATTGATATGGTTCCAGGTTCTTCTTTGTGGACAGTCATGTTTGCAGAGCCTGAAGGCTGTGGGATAGTTAATGAATGATGGATGCCACCCAAACTCTCCCTGTCAACATGTCTCTTTCTGGGTAAGGAGTGGTAGTACGGCGTTGCCCAAGCCTCCAGCTCTCCAAATCTGTTTGCACCAGAACTGAGTTCCCACCAAGATTGTTTGGGATTCCATTTATTTTCATGATTCCATCTTTCTACCAGACCATGGTGTTCTGTACTTTTGCTCGGTCTCATCATCTCTTCACCTCCATATTGGGATACTTGATGACTTTCAAAAGGTGGAATTCTGTTGGTCCACTTCACCTGCCCTCTTGTGGTTCCAGCAGTGTGTGGATGGGTGCTGTGAGGAACTGAAAAGCAGCCATGATACCTACAGATTTAGAAACATCAGAACATTTATAATGTTAACACACTATACAATAAATATACACTGCTCAAAAACTAGTGGGAAACATAAAAACCACACTGTGAGTCCAGGTCCAGCACACTTGAGTCCAGTCAGTGTTCAACACTGATTGTGAATCAGTTTCACTTGGTGTTGTGCAAATGGAACAGACAACAGGTTGAAATGAGAGGCACTTAGACCCCCCCTCCCCCACACACACTATAAAAGAGTTCTTCTGCAGGTTCTTCTTTGTTCTAATCCTTTCTGCCTGATGTTTGGGTCACTTCTGCATTTCTCTCACCATAGAGGTAGCATGAGGCGATGTCTACAACCCGCACAAGTTGCTCAGGTAGTGCAGCTTATTCAGGATGGCACATCAATGCCAGCTGTGCCAGCAAGAAGGTTTGCTGTGTTGGTCAGCACAGTGTCCAGAGCATGGAGTAGATACCAGGAGACATGGAGAGACCATCCGCCGCCTCATCAGGAGCATGTCCAGGCGTTGTAGGGAGGTCATACAGGCACGTGGAGGAGACACACACTACTGAGCCTCATTTGAGAATTTGATTTTGAGTAGGATTCCAAATCCAGACCTCGATGGGATAATCATTTTGTTCTTAACGCATTCCACTATCTACTAAATAAAGATTTTCAACTAAAATATATTATTCATTGAGATCTAGGATGTTATTTTAGTGTTCCCTTGATTTTTTTTTGAGCAGTGTATTTCACAAAACCTATCCATATAGTTCAACTTTCAACAAATAGAAAGTTCTTACATTTCTGTTCGTAAGATGCCATGATATCAGATGCTGTGGGATGTGTTATTTCAGGCAGACCTGAAAACAATGTGTTTATATGTTAAATGTGTGTTAAAAAAGACCTAATGATAAGTTCAGGCATAATTTCATTGATCAGAACTACAAATAACTTAAATGAAGGCTAGACAAACAGTACATAAATGAACATATCTGTAGTGAAAAATATAATTCTTATAGGCACTTACCAAAATGTGTCCATCAACTAAACTTGACCATTTTTCATGCAAATGTCCTTATTTATTTTAAAGTCTTTGCTCCTGTCGCAGTTCAGGGTTTGTATTACCAAAACTAAAACTCTTATCTTTTTTTCAAAAGAGTAGGGAATCTGGAAAGATTACATTCCATGTACCAACCAACCACATGACTGAACAGAAATAAACTATTTCATGACTATTAAAAGGAAAAAAAAAATCTTAAGGAATAAAACTACTTTTATATGTAAATAAAATGTTTCAGAATTTATTTTATAAGACTTGCACTATAATTAATCACTAATACTTTATTTAGTCTGCCTAAAGAATTTTTTAATGGAAATATCACATACATAAATGTTAATTAAACTGTGTACTTTGTTCAGTTTTTATGCTAATAGTTCGATTTTATCAGTTGTTTTTAGCAGGTAGATGGAATTCATGGTTTTACAATTACAGTCTTTAGTCCATACATGGGTGTGGAAAAGTGTTCCTTCCTCATTTCCTGTTTTTTTACGTTTGTCACACTTACGTCTTTCGGAACATCAAACATCAATCTAAATAGTCGTCAAAGACAACACAAGTAAACACAAAATGCAATTGAATGATGGAGTTTATTTTTAAGGGAGAAAAATCCAAACCTTCATGGCCCTGTGTGAAAAAGTGATTGCCCCTGGATCTAATAACTGGTTAAGCGACTTTTAGCAGCAACAACTGCAACCAAGCGTTTGCGATAACTTGCAATAATTCTTTTACAGAGTTCTGAATTTTAGGAATTTTAGCCCAATCATCTTTGCAGAATTGTTCTAATTCAGTTCCATTAGAGGGTTTTCGAGCATTAACGGCCTTTTTAAGGTCATACTACAACATCTCAATAGGATTCAGGTCAGGACTCTGACTAGAACACTCCAAAGTCTTCTTTTTTTTTTTTTCGCCATTCAGAGGTGGACTTGCTGGTGTGTTTTGTATCATTGTCCTGCTGCAGAACACAAATTCGTTTCAGTTTAGGGTCACGAACAGATGGTCGGACGTTCGCCTTCAGGATCTTTTGGTAGAATGTAGAATTCATAGTTCCATTTAGCACAGCAACTCTTACAGGCGCACAAAACAGCCCCAGACCATCACACTACCACCACCATGTTCAACTGTTGGTATAATATTCTTTTTCTGAAATCATCAAGATGTGTTCTGGAAAAATTTGGATCAGCTTTAAATTTTTTTTTTTTTTTTTTTGTTGCCCGGTCTCTTTCTGATGGTGGAGGCATGAACTCTGACCATATCTGAGGCAAGTGAGGCCTGCAGTTCTTTGGACGTTGTTGTTGGGTCCTTGTGACCTTTTGGAGGAGTCGTCGCTGCGCTCTCGCGGTAATTTTGGGCAGCCGGCTGGAATGTTCACCACTGTTCCATGTCTTGTCTATTTGGGGATAATGGCTCTCACTGTGATTCGCTGGATTCCCAAAGCTTTGGAAATGGCTTTAGAACCTTCTCCAGACTGATAGATCTCAATTATTTTCTTTCTCAATTGTCCCTGAGTCAACCCCAATTTTAAATTATATTATGAGGGAGGACATGATTTGATAGCCTTCCTTAGATAATAAAAAAAAATAATAATCTAATAAGCATTTTGTTTCTTTCGTTTTAGGTTTATCACCCTGATAAACTGGTTGCAGATCTTTCAGTTAGATTAAAACTCTTAGAATGTAGACAGACCACGTCAGACATGTTGATTGTCTGCATAAATGCAAATATAGAATGCTTTGTCATAAGAGATTATAGAGATGATGATTCGAAAGGCTGGTTTGGTAGATGTAAGGATAGCTCTTGGTAACACATTTATGCATGCAAAGACACAGATTTTTTTTAAATAGATTAGCCAAACATGTGTTGGGTTTTTTAATGTTACGCTGATAACCAGCTAGAAGGTGGGTTTAGGGCATAGTCTTGTGTTGACTCTTGCTGGCACCCAATGATTTATAAAATCTCACCATGACATACGCTGATGCCTGGCATGATTTGTTTCGCACAATTCATGGTTTTAGATTTAGTTTCTTGAGGGAGGTTTTTGAAAAAAGGCAATGGCTCAATTCCAATTTCTCACAATCTGGGCTTTTTGGATTTTACATCAATTTGATTTCGGCAAGCCATTTGTCCTCTGAAAAGAATGGGGTTGCACAGTGGCTTGCAGAAGTATTCATTCCCCTTGAACATTTCCATATTTTGTCACATTACAACCACAAACATAAATATATTTCATTTGAATTTAACATGAAATACCACCTCAAAGTGGTATACAACTGGGAAATGGAAAGAAAATTCTATATCATTCAAAACATTTTTGGTTTCAGTTTCAAGACCAAAAATAAAACCAAAAAATGAGGTAGTAAACTGGACTGGCAAGCCAAAAATGGAACTGGTGGTGGGAATGTGTGCCAAAAGTAATTAGATGCCAGTTTATAACTGGGCATTCTGTTAATTGTGCCTGTGTGTCAGGCTGTTAAGAAGCAAGACTCTGATAAAGCCAGAAAGAGAGTGCAAAGAATATTCACATCAGAGAAGACCAATAAAAAATTCTCACACTCTTCTCAATTTTTTATTCATCAAAATCAAACAAACTATATAATGTGGTATTTTTATAAAATTGTGGTATTAAAAAAAAACAAATATAAGTTTAGTCATCTTTTCAAGAAGTTTATCACAATAAAAAAACAGGAAAAAATAAGTAGTTAAATCCAGTAGAACCACTTGTAGCTTCAAACATTGAAATAAAAAATTTAAACTGTATCTGCGTCACATTATTTTGACTTTAAAAAAAACAAAAAACTTTTACATTTTTCTTAAAGGTCAGTTTTCATAAGTGATCTCATTCATTGTGAAAGACGTGCATTAGGCTGATTAGAGCCTGTTTTTTAGTGATTCTGTTCCAAGCATTTGGATACACAGCTGGCTTTACATTAAATATTTCAGCCAAACGGTCATTAAATGTCACCAGAACAAACTTCCAGTAATCAGATGCTTCAACAGACTGGTCAGGTACAATATACCAGTCTGGGTAGAAGGTCTGGTAGTCTTTGCAGGGATGAGGTTGAAAATCTGTTTCCTCATTAACAAAAACTCCATCACCAAGAACACTAGAGGAACAGATCTCTTCAATAAGAACATTAGTATTTGTATCCACAGCACCACTAAGACCTCGTGGTCTGTGAACCACTGCAAAGTGTTGGGAATGTGTTTTTCCTACTGCCTCACAGGGTGTTTTACAAAAAGGGCATTTCTTTCCACAACCAATCACTCGTTTGAAAAGCTCATTTTGGGGTTTGATGGAAACATTGCTCAGTATCTTGTGGATGTCGGTTGACTTCATAATGTCATTTGAAAGTGTCTCATTTAATTCATTTAGACAGATATAAAGACTTTGGGTGAATGGGTGGCAATTATTGGTGTTTTTAAAGAAAAGACCTTCTGTGGTGTTCCTGGAAATTGTTAGGATGTGGCCGAGCGCTGAACAAAAATTCTGAATAAACCTTTTTGTACCTTCTACAGTGTTGGGTAGAGGAGACCCATCTTTTTGACATTTAGAAATTTTCACTGCATCCATTATTTTAGCTATGACAAGTTTTAGTGTCTTTATTTTTAATTTCTGCAAAGTTGTGTCTTTGGAGAAACACTTAATGATATGATTGTATATCCACCTAGTTACATAGGACCTATGATTGTATATATATTCGTAGAATTCATCAAAGTTACAGTTTTCCAGTAACTCTTTCTGAATGGAGTACTGAAACTGTTTTGGTGAACTATACAAAGCAGGGTTTTTCACCAGAATCTCATCAACAATGTCAGGTCCAATCGACTGATTGATGTAAGCGATTATTGCTGGTTTGAGACAGAAGTGAACAAATTCTTGAGCTTTTCTCTGGCATTGGTCCTTCTCTCTGTACGAATCAATAAAATCCGACTGATACTGACCCTTTAATTTTTCTAATTTTCTCACTGGATCCTGTTCAGCCAGATAGTTTCTATGCATCTCAGTAAATTTTCTAGCCGCAATCCCACAAATGTGCAGTTTCAGGTCTAGTACAAATTTGGTATTAATTTTGGATTCTGCTTTTTGGAGCTGTTCATCAATTTCCTCAAGAACATCTTTTACATATGTAGTTTGGTAGTCATGTTTTGACTGTGTGTGTTGATCGATTATTCTGCTGCAGCTGTCAATGACCTCACCTGCAAACACCTCAAGATTCTGTTTGACATTTTGTTGGGTGAAAAAAGATTGAATTTTCTTCAGGACTGTAACGTGGTTGTCTCTGACTTTGAATTTTGTGTGCCCGTATTTTGTCACATCTCTGACTTTTTGCATGTCCTCCGTGACATTCAGATTTCCTAAACTCATTTGAAGTTGACTCAGTACATCTTCAGGAATATTTTTTTCTTTAAGACCAGTGATGCCACCCAGCTGTTTCTTCCACATCTTTTCAAACTCAGCTTTCAGATCCTCATCAGACATCTGATTTTTATGAAGTTTGTTACTTTGAAGAAGCTGTAGAACCTGCTGCTCGATCATCATGGCTTTTTCTCTTTGAATCAGTTCTGTTTTTTTCCTGCTTGCACTTGTCGCTAGAGCAACATTCAATTTCTTCCTCACTTCATCCTTCATTTCAATTTCTAGCGATTTAATGTGAGTTGCAAAATCGGTTTTATACTTCTCTACCAGGTGCACTTGTCGATCATTCTTTTTATAGTAATCTTTTAATTTTTCAGTCATTTCCTTTGTTTGAGTTGCTATTTCTTTTATCGCAGTCTCCTGAATTAGGTCCATAAATTGCTGATCTGTAACTTCATTATTCGATATCTGGACTATTGCACTTGTAATCACAGCGTGAATGTTTCTTCTGTAAGCCCACTCCCATTTGGAAAACTCCTTGCTAAGTTTGTCATAGGCATGAGCTACAAGACTGTTCCTGAAACTAAAGATAAAGTTTTCATACTTCACTGCTCTCCACAAACTGCTCATCCATTTGAGAAAATCTGGGATCTGAAATGGCTCTACATTCTGTCTGATTTTGAGCATCTCCAAGAGGTTTTTCTTAAAATCAAAAACAGCCGCACTGTAACCTGTGTTAACTGATGCCATTGGTGGGGTGCCATGCCATAAGCCTGGTATGTACCAGTTGTTCTTTTCCACGTCGTAATCCAGCACATC
>JAOUQT010342406.1:0-12795 GCA_025769995.1 Xyliphius kryptos | reverse complement strand
CGGCAAGCGTATACGTCCTCCCCTTACACTCTACCCGTGCGCCAATCGCTATACGGCAAGCGTATACGTCCTCCCCTTACACTCTACCCGTGCGCCAATCGCTATACGGCAAGCGTATACGTCCTCCCCTCCACCCGTGTGTACGTTGTGTAGAGGTTGTGAAGTAAGCGTGAGCTCCACATATAAGAGGCTTAGTGCTCTCTGATGCCCCCTCTGACCAGGTGGGTGAGGGTAACTAATCCGGGTTACTTTAATCTGCGGGACCTACTTTGGAAGATGAGGAACCGTAGTTCATGTTCTTAACTAGTGACAGAACCAGTTTGGTACCAATAATATGTACACCGCTAAGAACTAGAACCATTTACCTGCTTTAATTTACATACCAGCATGTTTCTGGTACCATGTAGGGAGGGGGAGGACATCTAGGGGTCAACATTTTGGGCAATTGGGCAGCGCATCAATCTATCGCTGCCCACATTCACACACACACACCCTATACATTGGTGTAATTTAGAGTAGCCAATTCACCTTGAATCCATGTATGTGTGTATGGGGTGCGGGGGGGGCATTACCATGCTCGTATAGGGGAGAACTTTTCGGGCGCTGGGCAGATAAACCCAGACACACTCACACACACAAACTATATGGGGGCAATTTAACGCAGCCAATTCACCTTGAATCTATGTTTTTTGAAATCCTTTATTAGGGTCGCGGTGTGTTTGTGAGGGGTAACCATGCCTAAATAGGGGAGATTTTTTTGGGCGCTGGGCAAATATATAAAGACACACAAAATATATATATATATATACATATATTTATATAGGGGCAATTTAAAGCAGTCAATTCCCCTTGAGTCCAACTATTTTAAAATCCTCTTTTAGGATGTGTGTTTTTGGGGGGGGAAGGGGTTTACCATGCTCATATAGAGGCGAACTTTTTGGGTGCTGGGCAAATACACCCAGACACACCCACAACCACACAAATTATATGGGGGCAATTTAGAGCAGCCAATTCACCTTGAGTTCAAGTTTTTTAAAATCCTCTGTTAGGGTCGCGGTCTGTTTGTGGGGGGTTAACATGCATGTATTGGGGAGAACCTTTTGTGGCGCTGGGCAATTAGACCCAGGACTCACACACACACACACTATATAGGGGCAAGTTAGAGCAGCCAATTCCCCTTGAGTCCAACTTTTTTGAAATCCTCTATTAGGGTCACGGTGTGTTTGTGGGGGGTTAACATGCTCATATAGGGGAGAACTTTTAGGGCATTGGGCAAATATACAAAGACACACACTCACATTATATAGGGGCAATTTAAAGCAGCCAATTCACCTTGAATGTATTTTATTTGAAATCCTCTATTAGGGTCGCGGCGTGATTGTGGGGGTTACCATGCTTGTATGGGGGGAACTTTTTGGACGCTGGGCAGATACACCCAGGACACACACCCACACACACACCATGTAGGGGCAATTTAGGGCAGCCAATTCACCCTGAGTCTATGTTGTTTTAAAATAATCTATTAGGGTCACGCTGTGTTTGTGGGGGGTTACCATACTTAAATAGGGAGAACTTTTCGGGCGCTGGGCAGATACACCCACACACAAACACACACAATATAAAGAGGCAATTTAGAGCAGCCAATTCACCTTGAGTTCAAGTTTTTTGGAATCCTCTATTAGGGTCGCGGTCTGTTTGTGGGGGGGTTAACATGCTCATATAGGGGAGAACCTTTTGCAGCGCTGGGCATTTAGACCCAGGACACACACACACAATATAAAGGGGCAATTTAAAGCAGCCAATTCACCTTGAATGTATGTTATTTGAAATCCTCTGTTAGGGTCGCAGTGTGATTGTGGGGGTTACCATGCTTGTATGGGGGGGAACTTTTGGACGCTGGGCAGATACACCCCCACACACACTTTATAGGGGCAATTTAGAGCGGCCAATTCCCCTTGAGTCCAATTTTTTTTTAAATCCTTTATTAAGGTCACAGTGTGTTTGTGGGGGTTAACATGCTCGTATAGGGGAGAACTTTTCGAGCACTTGGCAAATATACAAGGACACACACACACACACACACACACACACACTATATAGGGGCAATTTAGAGCAGCCAATTTCCCTTGAGTCCAACTTTTTTTAAATCCACTATTAGGGTTGCGGTGTGTTTGTGGGGGGTTAACATGCTCGTATAGGGGAGAACTTTTCGAGCACTTGGCAAATATACAAAGACACACACATACACACACACACTATATAGGGGCAATTTAGAGCAGCCAATTCCCCTTGAATGTATATTATTTGAAATCCTCTATTAGGGTCGCGTTGTGATTGTGGGGGTTACCATGCTTGTATGGGGGGGAAACTTTTGGGGTGCTGGGTAGATACATCCCCACACACACTTTATAGGGGCAATTTAGAGCAGCCAATTCCCCTTGAGTCCAAGTTTTTTTAAATCCTCTATTAGGGTCGCAGTCTTTTTGTGGGGGGTTAACATGCTCGTATAGGGGAGAACTTTTCAGGCACTGGGCAAATATACAAAGACACACACACACACACACACACTATATAGGGGCAATTTAAAGCAGCCAATTCCCCTTGAGTCAAACTTCTTTTAAATCCACTATTGGGGTGGCGGTGTGTTTGTGGGGGGTTAACATGATCGTGTAGGGGAGAACTTTTAAGGCACTAGGCAAATATACAAAGACACACACACACTATATAGGGGCAATTTAAAGCAGCCAATTCACCTTGAATGTATGTTATTTGAAATTCTCTATTAGGGTCGCGGTGTGATTGTGGGGGTTACCATGCTTGTATGGGGGGGGACATTTTTAGGGAGCTGGGCAGATACAGCCACACACACACACACACACACACACACACACACACTCACACACTATATGGGGGCAAGCAGCCAATTCACCTTGATCGAAAAAAACCTCCATCTTCTGATGAATTCTTCACCCGAGTGGGAGGGGGGGCATTTAAAGAACTGGGCATATACACTCAGGACCGAGCATCAACCTATCGCGGAGCACACACACACACACACACACACACACACACCGCCCTCCGCACGCCGCTGACGTCACGCTCCCGGCCGGAGAGGCAGCGGATCAGTGTTGCGCGCGAGGAGAGTGAATGCGGAGTGCGGACGGAGCGCGCGGCTGGCCACGTCATCAGCAGCAGAGGTAAACGAGTCTCTTTCTGATCCATTGTGGTTTTAAACGCGCGCGCGGGGCGGGGGGTGGGGTGATGGGGGGTCGGGGGTCGCTCCCGCAGCGCCTCTTAGCGGCCAGTGTGCGGATGAACCTCTGGTTACGTGTGATGCTCGGGCCGCGTTTTGGACGGTAACCATGCTGTGACGTAGTAGCCGCATCGACCAATCAGAAGGGAGCTTTTCTGTCTGCGGCGCCACGGCCCTCAGCCCGGGCCCCTCATGGTCTCTTGTGATCTTTGGGTCGCATGGGGGTCCCATCGTTTAGTTCATCCGGTTTAACTTCTGAAGGGCGGCACGGGGGGCTTAGTGATTAGCATGTTCTCCTTGCAACGCTGGGGATTCCCCGTTTGGATCCCGATCTGGGTGGTTTCCATGTCCTCCCCGTGTCCCTGTGGTTTTTCTCCGTGTTCTCCGGTTTGCTCCCGCAGACCAAAAACATGGATTCAAGGTAAATTGAATGTTCTATATTGCCCCATATAGTCTATGTGTGCACAGCGATAGATTGGCACCTTCTAGAGCATTCTGTTTACCTGGAATCCATGTTTTTAGACTGTGGGAGGACACAGGGAGGACATGGAAACCCAGATAGGGATTTGAACCTGGAATCCCCAGTGCTGAGAGGCGAACATGCCAACCGCTACGCCACCGCACCCGGTTTGGGAACATAGACCCAGTGGGGACATCAGAGGTATGGAGACGCATGTCCTCCACTTACATTTTTATCCATTATCTTACGCTTATTCCTCCACATGCCCATCCAAAAGAGAACATCTCGGGCGCCGGGCAGATACACCCAGGAGAGGTCGCCAATCCATCACACATAGACTATATGGGGCAATCTAGAGCAGCCTATTCACCTTGAATCCATGTGTTTTTTAGACTGTGGGAGAAAACCACAGTCTAAGAAACCCACGCAGACACGGGGGGGACATAGAAACTCCACTCAGATTGGGATTCGAACCCCCAGCGATGAGAGGAGAACATGCCAACCATGCAGTAATTTTTGGAGTTGATTTGGATTTCTTTGGAAGACCTGGTCAGGGTCTTGACCTTCCAACCGATGAGGTGGTGTCCCCTCACTAATGGCAGACCCTCCTGGTGAACCTTTGGAGTGTCCATGTCCTCCCCGTGTCCCCATGGGTTTCCTCCAGGTTCTCCGGTTTCCTCCCACAGTCCAAAAACATGGATTCAAGGTAAACTGAATGTTCCAGATTGCCCCATATAGTCTATGTGTGCCCAGCGATGGATTGGCGCCCTGTCCTTGGTGTATCTGAGATGTTCTCCTCTGGATGGGCATGGGGAACCTCACCGCGACCCTCGTAGAGGAACAAGTGGACGATGACGGTTGGATGGATGGAACTCCAGACCCTTCCACACCGCGTTAGCACCTGACTGTCTGACCTTCAGGCTCTCTCACCTGATGTCTGACTCTTCAAGGTGAGGTTTGGGTAAACATCAGGAGCATTATGGTCTTAAGTATACAGTTCCAGGACCGTAATTAAATACGCAAAGCGTGGGGTGGAGGACAAACAGGACGATAGCGCGGCTAAAGTCAAACCCCAGCAAACGTCATGGACGCCAAAGGTGACTAACGCGTAATTAGCTGAAGGTTCTGAGAATGGGGACCAGAATTAGATGTTCCCAAATATCCAGAGGTCGCCAACGTTCTCCAAACTTCCCGTGGCCTTCAGATTAGCTCAAGAACATTGCATGGAGAGCTTCATGGAATGGGCTTCCATGGTCCAGCAGTCTGGCGTGACCAATCGCACTTCTCCATCTGGCGATCTGATGGACGAGTGGGTTTGGTGGATGGGGGACGTAGTTCCAGTGAAAGGCCCCTGACCCCTTCCCCTTGGTTGGTACACCAAGCAAGGTCCATAAGGACCTGGAGGACAGAGTCTGGTGTGGAGGAACCTCAGTCCTGACCGTAACCCCATGGAACGTCTTTGAGAGCCAGACCTTCTTGTCCAACCTCACAAACACGTTCTGGAAGGTCTCCCATAAACACACTAATAAATTTTCTGGACGGCCTTCCTGGAAGAAGTTGAAGATGTTCTAGCTGCAGAGGGTGGACCGACGTCATACTGACCCCAATTCAATTCATGTTTCTGGACTGTGGGAGGAAACTGGAGAACCCAGAGGAAACTCCAAGGAAACCCACAAGGGGGCATGAAAACTCAACCCAGATTGGGATTCGAACCTGGATCCCCAGCACCAAGAGGCGAACATGATAGTGGGAACTTCCACTCACCTCACAAACTTCAAATTTGGCAGAAATGTCCAGGATTGTTTCTACACGCATAGAGATATCAAAAATTCCCAAAAATTCCCACGGGGCCCACCAGGGGACCCAATCCAAAATAGGGGCCCTACTCTAATTAAGCACTTCCACACATCCCACAAACTTCAAATTTGGCAGAAATGTCCAGGATAGTTTCTACACTCATAGGGATATCAAAAATTCCCAAAAAAAATCCCATGGGGCCCACCAGGGGACCCAATCCAAAATAGGGGCCCTACTCTAATTGGGCACTTCCACACATCCCACAAACTTCAAATTTGGCAGAGATGTCCAGGATAGTTTCTACATGCATAGAGATATTAAAAATTCCCCAAAATTCCCACGGGGCCCACCAGGGGACCCAATCCACTATTGCTTTGCAATGACTATTAACAAATCTCAGGTTCAGTCTCGCAAGTGAGTCACCGTAGCAAAGCATTGGGTAGTCGGCTAGTATCATATAAAGGGAACTGACCCTTGTGGACCCCCATAGTTTACTCTGACACGGTCAGAACATTGTTAACACAAGTAAACTGATATCGCTCTGTCAGATATGATTTATACCGCTGGAGTGCAGTTCCTGCAATGCCCAGTGTTTTTTTTAATCTATCTGGTGAGATGCTGTGATCTATAGTGTTAAGCCACCCATACTGCAGCTGGATTAACACCAGTGTGTGATGTGTGCGACGGGTGTTTCCACAGAAAAGTATTTCAAAATGAAGAAGTCCGACTGTAAAGAATCCCTGGAGATCTACAAGAAGTTCCTGAACAGAGTCACCAAGATTTCAGAGTTCATGAAAATCGCTGAGGTTTATTATTTCGGATTAGATTTATATTTAATACAGCGACTTGTTTTGACTTCAAATAACGTATTTATCTCTATATCAATGTCTATATTTCAGCAAGTGGGCGTGGACAAAAACGACATCCCTGACATTTCATACGTAAGTGAGACGTATTCTCTTCTCTATCGCCTTTATGCTCATCACCTCACCCCCTCCCCCCATCATCCCAACCACCCACAATGCCATTGACACTGAACGAGAAGCCTGAATTACTGACATACAAAAGTATTTGTTCACCCTTCCAAATGATCAGAATCAGGTCTTGCGATCCCTTCCATGGCCACAGGGGTATAAAATCGAGCGGCTGCGGACCGTTTTTACAAACATTTGGGAAAGAACGGCTCGCCCTCAGGAGCTTAGTGTATTCCACCGTGGAACTGTAATAGGGCGCCCCCTGGGCAACAAATCCAGTCGAGAAATTTCCTCGCTCCTAAATATTTTACAGTCACCTGGATTATAAGAAAATGGAAGCGTTTGGAACGACAGCGAGTCATGCATAGTGCGAAGAGGTCGCCACCTATCTGCAGAGTCCATCAAAGCCCAGAACTCCAAACTGCATGAGGCCTTCAGATGAGCTCGAGAACATTGCACAGAGAGCTTCATGGAATGGGTTTCCATGTTCAAGCAGCTGCATCCAAGTCATACATCACCAAGCGCCGAACGCAGTGGTGTAAAGCACGCCCCCACTGGACTGAGAGCGATGGAGACGCTTCTCTGGAGTGAACAATCAAGCTTCTCCATCTAGCGAGTCGATGGACGAGTCTGGGTTTGGCGGTCGCCAGGAGAACGTTACGTTGTGGGCTTGTTCTTCAGGACCTTTAGTTCCAGGAACTCTGAATGCTTCCGCAGACCAAGATATTTTGGACAATTCCATGCTCCCAACTTTGTGGGAACCGTTCCCCGACCCCTCCCTCGTGACTGTACCCCGGTGCACCAAGCAAGGTCCATGAAGACCTGGAGGACAGAGTCTGGTGTGGAGAAACCTGCATCCTTAACCCCATAGAACATCTTTGAGAGCCAGGCCGTCTCGTCCAACCTCAGTGTGGGACCTCACAAATGCGCCTAAACTTTGTGGACCGACGTCCATATTGGAAGTGTTTAATCTGTCCATCTTCGTCACTTCTCTGACACTTTCATGTTGATCATGTTTCCACTTCAGTGTTTCTGCTTTTTATATAATTTATTTTATGCCCACTGGTCATTCTCAGTGCCTCCACCCCGGAGTGGTCACCGACCTCGCGGACTCTGACGACGAGGACTGTCCGTTTAACGACAGCCGGGAGGAGGGGCCGGTAATTGTGTGGACCCAAGATGCTTAGATACCGTTTAAAACATTGCTTCCTAGTGTTTTCTTTCCTGAAAGGGAACAACATATATATCCATCTGTATACAGTGCTGCTTGAAAGTTTGTGAACCTCCCAAACATGGAAAAATGATACGTTTTCCTCTCAGTGCTGGGGTTTCCTGGTTCGAATTCCCGATGGAGTTTCCATGTCCTCCCCGTGTCCGCGTGGGTTTCCTCCGGGTTCCTCGGTTTTCTCTCACAGTCCAAAAAACATGGATTCAAGGTAAATTGAATGCTCCAAATTGCCCCATATGGTGTGTGGATGTGTGAGTGAGTGTGTACCCAGCGATGGATTAGCACCCTTTCCTGGATGTATCTGCCCAGCGCTCGAGATGTTCTTTTTGTCCTTTCCTCCATGCAGAACTCTCAACGCCAGTGGAGAGAGGTTGGAGGAACGTCTGGCATGTACCGCCCACTTTAGATCTTACCACAGCATTTCTATGGGATTGAGGTTCGGAGGTTGACTGGGCCAATCCAGAGTGCGACTCTCCCTTCTCTTAGGCCACTCCTTGGTAGTTTTGCTGGAATGCTTTGGGTCGTTGCCTTGTTGCATAATCCATTTCCGTCCCAGCTTCGATTCCCCGACGGATGGCAGGAGATTCTGGTCAAGAATTTGTCCTGGGAATTCATGGTTCCCTAGATAATATGGAGTCGTCCAGGCCCGGAGGCCCTGGAGGTTACTTATGGCCAAGTAACTCAATTTTGGACTCATCTGGCCAGAGATTGGACTTCCAGAAAGCCTTTGGTTTGAACAAGAGCTCTCTGGCAAAATGGCAGAGGTCTTCAACCCCCTGGAGGTGACGTGAGGGTTGGACTTTACTTGCTTTTTTTTTTTTCCGGTGCTTCTTGGTGTGAGTGTCCATGGCTGTCCACTTCTGGGCAGAGTTGCGGTGCGGCTTAATGCCCTCCGTTTGTAGGTGATTCGTCTTTCAGTGGACAGGCTGAAGCTGGAACGTTTTGGAGAAGGTCTTGTAGCTTTCCCTACACTGATGGTCTGACAAAACCTTCTTCCCGATGTTCTCAGATGTCTCCTTTCCTCTCGGCATTGTTGATCTGTTTTCTGATCTGGTTTTCAGGCAGCACTGTCCGTATTCAGGCCCCTTTATTCTGGTGAACACGTCACAGAGCAAATGTTCGATGGTGGGATCCAGCCCTTTGGTCTGATTGGTGTTTGTTGGAACAGATAATAAATTTGACGAGCCACAGAAGAAAGATCTGAAAGAGTAAAAGGAAGCAGTGTGTTAAACAATAAAGTTGTGCACTTGGTGTGCCGTGTGCTGGAGTGCGGATCTGAAGTGCTCTTTGTAGTGAACAAGCGTTACAGAGTTGGTTTCATTGATCCGGTTCTCTGAGGGATGCGGTGGTGGTTTGCAGTGCGCTGTTCGTCCGGTGGTGCATATGGACCTACACTGAGTTTCAGCTACCGTCTATGTCTCCTCATAGGCTCCCAGCAGCATTCTGGAATCTCTGGAGACGCACATGAACAGTCTGGAAGGAAAGAAAGGGTACGTGAGTCCATCATCATCATCATCTTCATCAGGGTGCAGATGTGTAGGGTTGCACCAAAAATTTATTAATCTGGTAGAAAGTGTCTGAATACTTTTGCTTGACCCATGTCTTCAGCCTGGTGCTTGATGGAAGCAATGGTTGTTCAGATAACAATATGAGGAGATGATAAGAAAATGCGATGATGAGATAATGAGATGATCAGCTGATGAGATGAGATAATAGGATGATAAGGTGATGAGATAATAAGATAATGATACGATGAGATAATGAAAGGATCAGATGATGAGGCGATGAGATAATGAGATGAAAAGGTGATGAGATAATAAGATAATGCTATGATGAGATAATGAGATGACAAGGTTATGATATGATGAGGTGACGAGACAATAAGATAATGATATGATGCGATGACGTGATAATGAGGTGATGAGATAATGAGATGATTAGAAGAGGAGATGAGATAATTATATGATGAGTTGACGAAATAATAAGATAATGATATGATGAGATAATGAGATGACAAGGTGATAAGACAATGATATGAGTTGATGAGATAATGATATAATGAGATGATGAGATGATGATATGATATGATTAGATAATGTTGTGATGAAATGATGAGATAATGAGATGATAAGATAATGAGATGATGAGATAATGATGTGATGAGATAATGATATGATAAGATAATAAGATGATGAGATAATGAGATGATCAGCTGATGAGATGAAATAATAGGATGATAAGGTGATGAGATACTGAGATAATAAGATGATAAGATGATATAATGAAAGGATCAGACGATGAGGTGATGAGATAACGAGATGAAAAGGTGATGAGATAATAAGATAATGCCATGATGAGATAATAAGATGACAAGGTTATGATGAGGTGACGAGACGATAAGATAATGATATGAGGAGATAATGAGATGACAAGGTGATAAGACAATGATATGAGTTGATGAGATAATAATATGATACGATCAGATGATGAGATAATGAGATATGATGAGATGATGATATAATATGATGAGAAATTAAGTGATGAAATGATGAGATAGTGAGATGATCAGATAATGATATGATGAGATGACGAGATAATGAGATGATTAGATAATGTTGTGATGAAATGATGAGATAATGAGATGATGACATAATGGTGTGATGAAATGATGAGATAATGAGATGATAAGATAATGAGATGAGATGATGAGATAATGAGATAATGAGATGATACGATGAGATAATGAGATATGATGAGATAATGATGTGATGAAATGATGAGATAATGAGATGATAAGATAATGAGATGATGAGATAAGGAGATGATGAGATAATACGATCAGACAATGAGATAATGAGATATGATGAGATAATGATATGATGAGATGATGATGTGATAAAATGATGAGATAGTGAGATGATAAGATAATGATATGATGAGATGACGAGATAACGAGATGATTAGATAATGTTGTGATGAGATAATGATATGATACGATCAGATGATGAGATAATGAGATATGATGAGATGATGATATGATATGATGAGATAATGATGTGATAAAATGATGAGATAATGAGATGATTAGATGATAAGATAATGAGATGATAAGATAATGATATGATGAGATAATGAGATGATGAGATAATGAAGTGCATTGATCTGGATCATTAACGTGTTTTTCTTTTCTTCTCTGGGTCGTTCGTTCGGATTCCTCAGTGACGGGTGAGTGATCCTGTGCTTGTTCAGTTCAGGTCTGTGTGTATCTCTCTCTGTGTTGTCTCACTACGTCTCGTTCATGCTCTTTTTTAATTCCTCAGGTCTCCAACAAAGGTATCTCTTTACTTTATTCGATCTTATCAATTTCATTTTTAGTTTCATGTTGAATTTCGAGAGTCTGACTCGTAAAGGTTTTGTTGTTTTTGAAGGAATCTCCTACCAATAATGTATCTCCAACCTCCACTCCTGCCAAATCAGGAGCCTCTCTGCCCACCCTGGAGCCTCCACCCACAGAGGCTGCACCTGGCGCCACGCCGGCCGCCGCCGCCGCCGCCGAGCCGGCCACCGAGTGGGTTATCACACTTATCCCGTCACGTTGCAACCACTCAGCCTTTAACTCATTCCGTGCATTGTGTATAGTTTCCATACAGATCAGTTAGCCAATCAAAACCCCTCATCCATCCTCCTCCTGTACCTCTGATTCTACACCCACAAGGTGGAGCAATCAGGTGGTGGCTGCAGGGTTTAAAGTCCAGCAGCACAACACACACTAACACACCTGCACCACCATCACCCACCACCCTCATTGCACCTGCTCTGTCCATGGTCCTGATCATCAGAGTTGAATGGGTGGAGTAGGAACAGGTCCATTGATGTATAAGGTGAGGCTGATATATAATCAGTCAGTGCAGGAACACGTGGAGGAACCCAATGGAGGGGCAGGTGGGGGTGTATGTTATATCACACCTTCTGGACCTTCTGGACTGTTAGGGGGTCTGGGAGGCGCTGACACAAGGATGGATGTTTTCCTGTAGGTTCTGATTGTGTTCTCTCACCTGTCTGTAGTTCTCTGTTGGACTTGGACCCGCTGTCCTCTTCAGGACCACCTTCATCCGCGGCGCCTACGTCCTGGGGAGGTAAAATGTTTCACCTTTATTCACACAGAGTCACATAATGAAGTTTGTTTATGTTTGATTGTGTATCTTTATGTTTAATTGCGTATTTTTTGTTTATGTATGATTATGTAAGTTGGTTTGTTTATGTATGATTGTGTATATATGTTTAATATATGTTTGTTTGTGTATTTAGTTTATGTATGTTTGTTTGTTTGTTAATGAATGATTGTTTATGTTTATACATGTTTGTTTATGTATTTAGTTTATGTTTGTTTGTTTATGATTGTTTATGTTTATGTATGTGTGTTTATGTTTGACTATGTGTGTTTATGTATTTTGTCTATGAACGATTGTTTGTTTGTTTATGTATGATTATATATGTTTGTTTATGCGTTTGGTTTATGTATGTGTGTTTATGTTTGTCTGTTTGTTTGTTTATGATTGTTTATGTTTATATATGTGTGTTTATGTTTGACTATGTGTGTTTATGTACATTTGTTTATGAACGATTGTTTGTTTGTTTATGTATGATTATATATGTTTGTTTATGCATTTAGTTTATGTATGTTTGTTTATGTGTTTGTTTATGAATGATTGTTTATGTTTATGTATGTTTGTTTATGTTTGTCAGTTTGTTTGTTTATGAATGAATGTTTATGTTCATATAGGTGTGTGTTTATGTTTGACTATGTGTGTTTATGTATGTTTGTTTATGTATATTTATGTTTATATATGTGTGTTTATGTTTGACTATGTGTGTTTATGTATGTTTGTTTATGTATATTTGTTTATGAATGATTGTTTATGTTTATGTATGTTTGTTTATGTATGCTTATGTATGATTATGTATTTTATTTATGTATGTTTGTTTATGTTTGTCAGTTTGTTTGTTTTATGAATGATTGTTTATGTTTATGTATGTTTGTTTATGTATGCTTATGTATGATTATGTATTTTATTTATGTATG
>JAOUQT010342397.1:0-12795 GCA_025769995.1 Xyliphius kryptos | reverse complement strand
CCATTGTTTCCTCGTAGGATAAATATTCAATGTCTTTTTTAATGCAGCGGTCTTTCAGAGGGTTGGACCAGAAGTCCAGCTGACATTGTTCACATACAATGGAGTCTGTCCGAAAAAAGAAATATGATGTGATGTAAATTACGTTTACTTAAAATCACAATCGTTCCTTGAATCCTACTGCACCGCAAATAATATCTCACTGTTTCCTTTATTATCATTCATTTATAGATTTACATGAATTGATGTACATACCTGTCATATTACTGATCTCGCCGTCAGCACAGGGCACACAGTCAAAACAGCAGATGGGTTTTCCTTTCAGCGCAGCCTTCCTTGTTCCGGGAGAGCAACTCTCACTGCATACAGATTTTGGTACCTGGCATCATGATTCAGGAAATACAGACGAATAAATAATTTAATCGAAAATGAAAATTGATTGTACACAAGTACAAGAATATACACATTGTGTTCCTCATATTCACCTGATTGGTATATTTTGCCCAAATTATAGAGGCCATGTTTACAGCTAAGCGATTATGAACGGGCAGAGAAGAGTCATAAAGTCCGACAGTGATGAATTCATGTTGTTTTTCTTGGTTTGGATGCCAGTTTATCATTTCATATTTTCCAGGAGGATCACCGTTTTTATCAAAATAAACCTCTTCACCATCTTTAGTCATAAAACGAACTTTCTTGAGGTGTTCCAGAAACTGTTCAAACAGAAAAAAAAAACATAATTTCATTATTCACACACTGTATTGTATTCTTTAAGTAATTTTTTATTATCTTTATACAGTAATGGGATTCATTATCTTCCACTTAAATCTTCTACCAGTATCGTGGGGGATGGGGGGATAGGGTTTCTCATGCCCATCCAGGACAAGATGCCTAGATCTATCACTAGAGAACACACAGACAAACCCACACTAAACAGGGAAATTTAGAGTTTTGAATTCACCTTGAATCCAGGTTTTTGGACTGTAGGAAAAAAAAAAACAGAAAATAAGGAGGAAACCCACACAAACACAGGAAGGACATGGAAACTCCACCTAGATTAACACTCAAACCAGGAATCCCCAGCTCTGGGAGGTGAACGTGCTAACCACTAAGCCACCGTGCCAACCGGTAATGGGATTGAAATAAATGAACAAAAATAAACGAAATTTAAGAAAAAAATATGCATATTGAACTTACTGTAAGGGGATCTGGTTGTTTTCTTATAGCACATTTCTGCTGACAGTTAAGAAGGTCATGTAGAGTATGTGCAATGGCATAAACTGCTTTGTAGACATTTATAGAGATGGGCAGGAGGGTCATGTCAGTGAAGGTTTTATCCATGTCAGATAAGTTCTCTTCACCTGTGCACATTGGTACATTCTCTGTGTTCTCCTGCATTGTGTATGAACATTTAAACAGGGCTTCCCACAATTTGGTGAAAAAAGCACTGCCTACAGATTTTAATGGTTTAATATTCAAAATAAACTCTTCTAGACCGGTCACTCTTGTTTTAGGAATAGCTAAACCTATAGCTCCCTGCAGTATGCGGTTCTTATCCTCTGTGGCCAGAACGGAATCCGAGATCCAGCCCTCAGTTCCCACCCACTGATATCCAGTGATATTGTGTTCGGCAAACACAGGCAGCAAAACATCCAGGTCCCATGGAGTAAAGAATCCGATTATAACGCGAGAAGTGGATCTTTTGATCGTTTCAATCATCCTCAGCACCTTTTCTTTTGAGTAGTTCCAAAAATAGGGCAGGGAATATTCTAAACAGATGCCCAGCTGCTCTGCGACTCTAGTGAATGCAGCCATCCCATTGTTCCCATAATCATCATCTCTTCTCAGTGCTCCAACCCAGGTCCAACCAAAATGCTTCACCATCTCGGCCAGTGCTCTGCTCTGGTGGGCATCACTGGGGATGGTGCGCAGAAACGAAGGATAGATGGTCTTGTCACTGAGACACTCACATGTGGAGTAGTGACTGATCTGAAATCAGATTGACATGGATATTTAATTTGTGTTCATACAAAAAGCTTTGCATTTCAGCAAATCAAGCACACTACGAATAACAAAAGATCTTACTAAGGGCAAGCTGAACGGCCCAATACTTTTAGATACAGCCATGGATACTGATGAATACGTTTCTCCAATGATGGCCTGCACCTGAGCTGGTTTAGTACACGACTCATCCGACACTGATTTCTCATTTCCATTAATGAATGTCATTGCGGCCTTCACTCCCATTGCTGCAGAGCTACAGGTGTCATAGATTTTGTAGCCCAAAGTGATACCAGGCAGAAGAATGGAACTGTTGTTGATCTCCTCAATTGCAAATTTTAAAGACTGTGCATATTGAAATCCCACAAAGTCAATGCTGTTTTCAAACAAAAAGCAAAAGCATTTTTAGCACAATATTGAATATCAATTTTGAATCACATTTTCCATCTTACTCATTCAGTAATGTTTTCTGCTTACCTCATACATGTCAATGGAGGTGGCAGAATAGAAAAGGACATATCTTTATACTCCCAGCTGCCATGAAAAGGGAAAATTGCCCCCACTATTATATCTCCATCCTTCCACAGCTGTGGGTTCAGAGCATCCCCTTGCATTAAACATGTAGATTTATTTGCTCTGGAAAAATTGATAATGGTCATTACCACATGCAGTAGAGTAAAGACAGACTCCATGTACCCCTAAAACTTTAGAGAACAGATTATTATCATGTGTGTAAGCGTTGTCTAATGTTGGCTTTTATACAAGAGGATGCATTAATCCTCAAAGATTACAGGCTGCTTTCAAAGGAGGTGTGACCTTACGAACTTAGTTTACTATCCTTACATCATCTATGATTTAAAACATTTTTTTTCCATTACAGAGTCCCTAAAGGGCCATGGAAGAAAAAATATCCAAGTTTGCAAAAATTCTCGCAAAAGTTTTTTTTTTTTTTTAAATGGATTCACTTGTGGGTCAGATTTTAATCCTGATTTAAGGTTGCATAAATCTGAGCTTTAGTAATTTGTACATGTACAATTACATAATGACTCTGGCCTACAGGACAGTCGCTGGATCTGCCCCCACTTACCTTCAGTCCATCTTTACTAGGAACACTCCAACTCCTTTACTACGCTCTAGTGATGAATGTCGCCTGGTGATTCCAACTCACCGAGTCGCCAATTCTCACTCCATTTCATTCAGCAATGGTAAATGGTGGAACGACCTTCCCAACAACATCCGTAAAGCTGACTCACTCAACATTTTCAAGAAACTTCTCAAAACCCAGCTCTTCCACAGACAGTTGGTATAAAAAAATAAATAAAAAAATAAAAAGATCGCACCAGATCAAGTAATGCGCAGGGTTGATGGTTCTGCAGTCTAGCTGTTTTTTTTCTTTTTTTTTTTTCTTTTTTTTTTACTAAAAATACTGACTTGTGTTGGTCTTTGATTTGTAAGTCGCTTTGGATAAAAGCGTCTGCTAAATGACTAAATGTAAATAATAATAATTTTATCTAATTATGCAACTCAATCCGTAACTCCTTAACTTACTGACTTGTGGTATTTATTCTGTTATTACAATCTGTTAAAATGCTCTCATTTTAATGTTAGTTTTGGAATTTGCTTTATTTGATAATGCTTTGATGACACTTTCGTTCTTTTTTACAGGTGTCACGGCGCCTGTGGACTTGCTTGTGTGGCAACACATTATATTTTTTCAACAATGCAAAGGACGCGCATGTAAGATTTGCTGTAACTAATATATGCAAATGTAAATTGTATAATTCTTTACTGCTGTCTGATCGAACAGTCCTGGTTTAGCTGAGCGATAAGCTTTAAGAATTTTCAACTTTATTATCAGATGGGCTGCATGTTCTGGCCGATAAAGCTTCTGATGGCATGTTTTTGTTTCGTTCTCTTCAGTACGTTGAGAAGCTGGACCTGAGTGGCTTTGTTTCGCTGATTGATGACTGCAGCCGAGACAGGAATCTGGAGGCAGCCAGAATGAACCTGCGCATGAAGGATGGAGAGATTAAACTCACCGTGAGTCTGATTTACATATAAACATGAATTTCGCAGATGCTTATTGTGGGAAGATTGTAATTTGCTTAACATCCACATGGCTATATTGGCTTGAAAATGGATTTAACCAGCGTTGGAGAACATGTGACATTTTACTGTATAGAAACAGTGTTACTGTTTTTGTCACCCATTTTGTGACATGTGGGATGTTGTTGATTTGAAATTTGTAAATTAAAAATGAAATACTTTAGATTTCTATCCCTATATTAAATGACATAAACTACTGTATGTGAACAAAACTCTAAGAACACATACTTCTTACACCCCTAGGGGCTTTTTTTGACACCCTACTCATATTTTTGTTAGTTAGCTGTTACCACTTTTCTGGAATGGGTTCCCTCAGGATTATGGAGGATGTCTTTATGGAATTTTTCCCCATTTATTTAGCAGAGTATTTGTAAAATTAGATTTTGGATGACAGATGCTGGTTCATCCATCCGTTATCTTCCGCTTATTCCTTTATGAGGGTCGTGGAGGGGTTCCCCATGCCCATCCAGGGAGAACGTCTCGGGCGCTGGGCAGATACACCCAGTACTGAGCGCCAATCAAGCGCTGAACACACACTCACATAGCCACATATAGATTATACAGGGCAATTTAGAGCATTCAATTTACCTTGATTCCATGTTTTTGGACTGTGGGAGGAAACCGAAGAACCTGGAAAAAACCCACACGGACACGGGGAGGACATGGAAACCAGATCAGATTTTTAAAAACATCCAAATCAGCTTCTGCCAGCAACCCAGAATAAAGTGTGCTGTCATTCTGGTTCTTGTGTGTAAAAATCACATCTGATATTCTGGTAACTTGGCCAAATAAGAGTAGGCATGATGATAATGTTGGTAGGTTTGCAATGCATTGTGTAAAACAAACATTTAAGTTTGAAACAAGACACTGAAAAAGCAAATTCTTTCATTCTGGAACTTCTGTAGACAGCTGAAAACATTTAATTTAAAATCACCAAAGAAATTCTGTTGCAAAATACCTTATTGTTTTTGACAGAAATATAACCCACCTGCTTGTTGTTTGTGTGTTTTCTGTTCTTTTCTGCTTTATACAGCTGAAATACTTAAATTCTTGAGGTACTGCTCAATTCTGAGCAATACCTGAACATTATATTATTATATTTCATTGTTTGTATGTGAAAATGGTAGTAAATGGGAGCACTAAGCAATTATTTCTGATTTTGATCACAGCTGCGGCTGTAAAATAGAACCTAGTTTATGTTAAACCTGATTCTTGACACAGGCTCAGGATTTGTGCTTCATTAAAGTAGGAGCTGCACCTGATACTCTGATTTAATCACTGGAACGCACTCCCACTGTGCACTGCTCAGCTTTGAAAAACAGATCAGTTACAGTCGTATCAAATGCTCTTGTGGTTTTTCATAGTTTACAGTCATTTCAAAACCTTTCATGTTCAGGTTTCTTATTATTTTATGTCGCAAACTGCCATATCGTATTTCATAATTCTGGTTACAGCACTATTATTGTGCAAGTACAAATGATGTTTTTAAGCCAAGGGTATTCACTGTGAGACACAGCAATGTTTTGGAATTGCATAAGGGTGTTGGCAGGTGAGAGAGGTCAGAGAACAAAAATGCCAAAAAAATAAATATTTAAATGAATGTAACATTATTTTTTCCCTCAATCCAGAGGGCAAAGTTTAAATACTTCTGCGCTTAGTCAAGGAAGGGCACCTCTTCTTCTCTTTTAAAGTGATAAAGTGAACTATTTTGCTTACTGTATTTACACACAAAGGAATTTGTTCTTTTTAGCGGTGGGCAGCCTTGTATACGCCTCCCCAGGAGCAATTCGGTGTAGATGCCTTGCTCAGGGGTACTTTAGGCAGTCAGAGTACTTAATGAGAGTGAGAATCCACCGGGGACCTTCAGGTCACAAGGCTGATTCCTTACCCACAAGCCTTCAACTATCCACATTGGCTGTTTCCATTAAGGATTGCCACAATGGAAAGAACTGCATAATTTGACCTGCATAACTTTGCTCCTTCTGATGTAGCCCTTCTATTTACCAGGGCCTGGGGCTAGCAATACGGGTCCCATGATATTGGTAATCAAACCCGTAACCTGGTTGTAAGGTGGACATGCTAACTGCTGCCACCTTGGTGCTTTCAAGCAAAATATCTCATCCAAAAACCCTTGTAAATGCAGTGTTAACAAACTGAACCTTATGCATTGCGTAACACTAATGCCATTGAAAACCTGGTCTTCCAAATTGATGGCTTCACTATCTGACCAACCAGCTCGGTCCGTAACCATGGTTTCAATTGACTCTTATCTTAAACTATCTGATTAGGTCAATAAAACTGCCTGTTCCTGTAGATTCACTCTGTTGAACATCAGGAAAATTGGGCCTTTCTTAAGAGAACATGCTACTCAGCTGCTGGTCCAAGCCCTCATCCTGTCCCGGTTTGACTATTGTAATACTTAATCAGCCGGTCTCACAGCTTCAGGCCTCTACAGCTCAGTTAAAACAATGCAGCCCACTTATGTTCGTCACTCCACTACTCCCCTCTCTCCATTGGCTCCCTGTTGGTGGTCCCAAAGTTCAGGTTAATCACTGTTGGTGGTAGATCTTAGAGTGCAATAGCACCAGTGTTGTGGAATGCCCTACCTTAAGCTTTACAGACATGCTCTTAACTTTCCTCTTTTAAAACTCAACTCCAGACCCATCTGTTTCCCCAATACTTCCACTTACACCCTCTGTCATAGAGGTTTTTTTTTTCCCCATTTATCCTTGTAACGCGTCTTTGAGTCTTAGACAAGTGCTATATAAGTCAAACTTCCATCTATCCATTATCTTCCGCTACTAGAGATGAGGTGGGATTCCCCATGTCCATCTAGGGGAGAACATCTTGTATATGACACCCAGGAAACATTTGGGGTTAGGTGCCTTGCCCATGAGCACTTCAGCCATAGTACTTGGTTTGGGAATCGAGGACCTTGAACATTGCACATGAAAACATAAACCAGGCATAAGTTCATACAAACTCGTATTCCTACACAAATGGGTGAAGGGAATTTAGACTTAAAACCAGACTGGATAACAATCAGATTTAATAATTCCACAGTATAACTGTTTTTTTATTTTTTTATTTTTTTTATTTTTTTATTTTTTAAATTATGTTCTTCTCTCATATGTACATCTTTGGATAAAGCATCTGCAAATTAACCAAATGTAAATGTATTGTAGTTATACATTTTGGTGTGTGATGATGATTATCCGATCAAGTCGGGGCCGACTCTCGGTCACTTTTATGAATCGCTTTTCTCCACGCCTTTTTTTTAGAAGCGCTTCATCGTGATTCACAAAGTGGAGTAGTTTGCCATTGCTTTCTCCACCCCTCCCATTTATCCGGGCTTGGGACCGGCATGCAACTGGTTCCAGTTACACGGCTGGGTTGGTTCCCTGACCGGGAATCGAACCCGAGCCGCGGCGGTGAGAGCGCCGAATCCTAGCCACTAGACCATCAGGGATTTTGGTGTGTAGTGACAGTTTAATCATGGACTCATGTCATTTGACTCACATCCCTCACAAATGTTTATGTGCAGGAGTAGCTTTGACTGTATAATGGGTTGCAGTTTTCATTTTTATAGAATCTTAGTACAGTTCTGAAACAGTTACTTGTATCATTCTTATAAAACTTGTCCTTACACGACTTCTCTACATTTCTCTGTCCAGGCTCCTAATCTGGAGGCCCGTGAGTTGTGGAAAGGCTTCCTCTACACTGTAGTGGATGTAAGTGTATTTTTATTTTTTTATCCTGTAATTTAATTCCATTGTAGAACAGTTGGCCTTTGACATAATTACTTTTGGCTGTTTACCACAGTCTAATGTGCATTAAACATTCATTCATTCCTTATCTCCCGCTTAATCCTCTACGCGGGTCACGAGGGGGTTCCCCATGCCCATCCAGGGGAGAACGTTTCGGCGCTGTGCATAATCTTGCAAATGAGTTTTTATTCTGCTTCAACATTACACACATTTTATTAATAAAATATATAAAATCAGTGTGTAACCAGTGTAATTAATAATAACCACAATATAAAATGGGTAGTTTCAGTCCTTAAATCTGATTGGCTAAGCCTTTTGTCCATCCGTGGCACTTCACATTTGTATCAATGTGTGATATGCAATTTAGCTATGTTTTTTATAAACTGCATTCTGTTATTTGGCGACCAAATTGCAGTAGTTGACTGTTAAAGAAACTGGAAACCTGTTACTCAGCAATCAGTTTTCATTTTTGAACACAAGAATATGTTGAAGACCAGTTTATTAGATTTTAATAGAAGTATTTAGGAATCAATCCTTTCCTGTGATTTATTCACAATAATGCATGCCCTCTCATACCTTATTGCTTTGTTCCATCCATTTATTATCTTCCGCTGATTCCTTTACTAGGGTCATGGTGGGGTCCCCATGCCCATCCATGGGAGAACATCTCGGGCGCTAGGCATATACACCCAGGACAGGGCGCCAATCCATCGCTGGACATCACTCACACATCCACACACTATACAGGGCAATTTAGAGCATTTAATTTATCCATATTTTTGGACTGTGGGAGGAAACCGGAGAACCTATAGCGAAAACCCACACAGACACGGCGAGAACATGGAAACTCAACCCAGATCGAGATTCGAACCGGGAATCCCCAGCGTGCAAACGTGCCAACCACTAAGCCACCGTGCCGGCCCGTATTGCTTTGTTTATATTTAAAATGAATGAAGACAGTAAGGACAATTTTTATAAAACGTGTTTTAAAAAGTATATCTTTTTAAGAAGATATATAATTTGTCCCAAGCTTTAAACTTAAAGCTTTTCGGTATAAATAAAACATCTGTCTGCTTGAATAAACCATCTGCCATTTAGCAGAATAAATTGCAACATGAATATTTATCTCTTGTGTCCATACATGACTGCACTGAATTTAACATAAATTAAATATTAAAATGTTTTTATTTATCATTTAAGCATTTTTGCTGCAGCAAATGCATTTCCTGTGTTTTGAATTGCAAAGTATGCTTAGTGGGATTTAGGTCAGCTGATGGACTTAAGAACACTGCACTTTTTGTTGCTGTTAAAATTCCTGTGGTGCTTTAGCTGTATATTTGGGTCATTGTGTTTCTGCAAAGAAAGACAGCATGATGGTCAAGACAGTTAGATAGATAGGATATCAGGATCCATCCTATTTTGGTTAACCAAGCATCAACCATCTCACTTCTATACACTGATGCAGCAGCTAGCTATTGATTTTGGTATGAAAACATCTCTGTTGTAATTATTTTCCTTTTTTTTTTTTTTTTTTTTTTTTTTTTTTAGCGATTATGTCTGAAATTGTTAATTTTAGGAAATTATAATGCAGTTCATTTGTAGGTCTCTCGAGAGAGAAGTTAGGTTATCACAGATGTGTTGCTCTGTTTAGGGTTGGCGCTTGTATGGCAGAATTTCTTTATCCTGTTAAATGCCAGCTATGGCATCCAAAACCAAAAACGTAAATTACAACATTAGCAGCATTTTGTGTGTTCAACTGCAAAACCATTTAGAAAGAGTGACCTTTGACTGGCTTTCTACATGATTTTGAAGTGAGCATGTGAACATTATTAAATCATTTAATGAAATGACTGTTTTTATTGGCCTTCTAACTGAACAAGTTTGTAAAAGGAAAACAATTCAGATCAAACTTTTTATCAGCAGTTTCCTTGGTTGAAGAGTAGCTGCTGATTACACAGTACTAAACGAATCAGAACATCACACAATGGTGACATTTAGAATCATCTCTGACTTTAATAATACACGTACTGTATAATATGATAACGTTGGCCAGTGAACACAACTGGTTATTTCAAAACAACCCCAAAAAACTGCTAGATATGAGATATTTGTTCACACAATTTACAAAATACAGAAGCCAACTGTTCCATTCACAATGTGGATACTAATATTGTTTTTACATGCTGCAGTTGACATTTTTTCTCCATGTGGAACTTAGATAGCTGAAACATATCATTTGTATCTCTATGGATGATAATAGTAAATGTCATCTGTGGTCCTTAGTTGGCTGTGCCTACATCTCTGACCCTGCTGCCCGGGCAGCTGCACATGTTAAAAGAGGTGGTGGAGAAAGAGAGGCAGAGACGAAGAGCCCGATCACTCTCCAGAGCTCCAGCCTCCCCTCTCTCACTTCCGCTAGTTGGAGAGATACCCGCGTGAGCATTTCCTTATTTACTTTTTGTTAACAAGACATACATGTGTGGGTATGTGGTAAAAAAATGTAATACATATTGACAATTAATATAAAACTGTAAACTTAAAAGCCATTTTGTTTCTCAGCCCTGGTGTTGGAGACCCAATACCCTGTACTTTTTAGTGTTATTTTATTTCGTACGCATAACCAGTTCATTTGTTAAAAAGGACGCAGTAATTCTTACCTTTTGTGGGTATGGTGTGTATATATACATGTATACTTAGTACAGGCCAAATGTTTGAACACACCTTCTCATTCAATGCGTTTTTTTCTTTTAGAATGCCAACAGTGTGCAAAGCAGTAATCAGAGCAAAGGGTGGCTATTTTGAAGAGCCTAGAATATAAAACATGTTTTCAGTTATTTCACCTTTTTTTGTTAAGTACATAACTCCTCATGTGTTCATTCATAGTTTTGATGCCTTCAGTGAGAATCTACAATGTAAATAGTCGTGAAAATACAGAAAATAAGAATAAGAAGGACATTCAGGACCAGTGGAAACCCACACAGACATATTCAGGACCGGAAAAATATACAGTACAGGCCAAAAGTTTGGACACACCTTCTGATTCAATGCGTTTTCTTTATGTTCACGACTATTTACATTGTAGATTCTCACTGAAGGCATCAAAACTACACATGTCCACATGGAGTGGACATGGAAACTCCACCCAGATTGGGATTCGAACCAGGAATCCCCAGCGCTGAGAGGCGAATGTGCTCTGGCAGTGAAATATTGTCCATAAATATGATATAGGACGGTACACAATTTCTCTGTAGAGCTTCATTGTGAAGTTAAAGCAGGATGTCCTTAAAGCTAATTATGTGATTGTCAGTGTAATGATTGTATTTCCTGGTGAATTTAACCCTCCGTTATATCGTTCAAAACATGGATGTTCCATTTTCTCCCAAATTTCACAAATGAGACCAACACCTGTCTGTACTCAGAAACTGTTACCGAACACTGAGTCACCACTTACTCTTCAAAACAACAGATGACATTAGCAGGCAATAGAACATTCTGTGAATGTAATTTGTGATTTTTTACACAGGATGGGGATGAATGGCTAAAGCATTGTGCTGCAGGGTATGAGCCACGAATCTCTAGGCTCTGCTGCACACCAGTTCTGTAAGTTGACAAACAAGCTTGAGGTTGTTGCTGGACAACCAGCCCCCAGTTCTGTTTTTTGATACCTGAACCTGAGCCCAACTGCAGTGTCATATGGTTAGCAGTCTGTCTTACAGTGAGGACAATAAGTATCTTGAATAAATCTAGATGGGTTTGAGCTGTAGGTCATAAAAGGGCAAAAGCCATATGTGAAACAAAAGATCCAGCTGCCCAGACACAAGCACTCAAATGATTTAGTAATGTCTGGCAAAAAATACAATTACTTATCTATGACATACGCAATCAGGGTTTTTTAGTGAAGGAACAAACCTCACACCTGCTAGACATCTCCAATAAAATCCACGCTGACCTCTATTAGTCTCAATGCTTGTCTTTAGCAACTGTGTCCAGACTTTCACCCTAATGAGTCCTATATGGAACAGTCTCAGTTACTTAAAATAATTAAATGGATACACTGATGTGTTCTAATAAATGGACGTTGTGTTTCATCTGCTGTATACTATTTTAATGATATCATTTAAGTGCTTTGTCCCAACCAGACTAAATCTAGGACATAGCATATCCTATATAGCATTGCCATCTAGTGGATTTAGATAAATACAAAAAAAGAGTTCATTTAAAAACAGTGCAGGTGAAATGATATGATTTGATTTGGACATTAAGAAGTTAAAACAGCGCTTGGTATGATTGGTATGCAGCAGTTGTTCCTAAAGGACAAACTTTAAATCAGGACAATTGTAAGAAGCCTCGGGCTACAAAAGTCTTTGTGACACAGTACTTTTTCTTCTTTGTTGTAAATTTGACCTTTTTTGAATTGGTTTTATTAGGGTTCCCAAAGGGGACTTCATGTGAGCGATTGCTTTGTGGTATTCTGTTCTTTTTTAAAAAATGCATCTGAGCAAGAGCACTGTTTTTTATTAGTAAAAGAGTGCAGGGTGGTTCATAAGTATATGCATCCATTATCTTTCGTTTATTCCTATACTTGAGTCGTGGTGAGGTTTCCTATGCCCATCCAGAGGAGAACATCTTGGGCGCTGGGCAGATACACCCAGCACAGGGCTCCAATCCATCGCTTGTCACACACTCACTCACACATCCACACAGACTATACGGGGCAATTTAGCGCACTTAATTTACCTGGAATCCATGTTTTTGGATTGTGGGAGGAAACCCATGCGGACACAGGGAGGACATGGAAACTCCACCCAGATCTGGATTCAAACCGGGAAGACCCGGCGCTTAGAGGCGAACGTGCTAACCACTGAGCCAACGTGCCGCCCTAAATAAATGCACAGTAAGAAATTTATCCGACAGATAGTTTTTT
>JAOUQT010342389.1:0-12796 GCA_025769995.1 Xyliphius kryptos | reverse complement strand
AATGTGGGTCCTTGAGCAAGACCCTTAACCCTCATTGCTCCAGGGGGCGCTGTATCAACCCTGTGTTCTGACTCCAACCAAGTTGGGAAACCTGTAAGTCGCTTTAAATAAAAGTGTCCGCTAAATGACCAAATGCAAATGCAGTGACCTAAAATAGTCAGCCAATACACACACACTTAAAAATATATTGTTATTGCATTTAAGTCTTGTTAATTTTTGTAACTATTGTTGTTTTTGTTTTGTACCCCAGCTTTGGATAATACAAATGTAATATTTAGGCAGTGAGACCCTGTTTAGCATGACGTGTTGGTTGTGCTAGCAGAGGTGCAGATGTATCCACTTTTATAATAAAGAGAGATAAAAAACATGGTGACACCTGTAGTAAGTTAGTGGAGGATGTGTGACATGACGAACACATTTAAACTTGTATCTCTGTGCATCGTAGTGGTCTTACTGTGTTTAGATCCTGCTGCTGAATAACAATCTTCTCAAGAAAGTCCACCCTAAGAGGAACACATGCATGTTTGAGTCAAGATCATTTAAAAATGTCAAAAACTATTCAACTATTAAAGATATAAGATGCTTAATACAGTATTGTATTGAGATTTGCACCGTTTTCGTAAAGCTGTCAGAGCAGCGGACGCATCGTTTCTGGCCTCTTCTGCGTCACTTAGTTGACAGAGAAGATTCATCCTGCTACTAAGTAAAGCTTTGTTTTCCGCTGTGACCATTTTGATCATCTCCTTCTCCTGGTAAGAAGAATTTTACAAATATTAATTTCTCATTTGATTGTCACAAATAAGAAGATTCATTTAAGGTGGACTCATTTCTGAAATTGTAGATTATGAGGATGATTATAATCTGGAACCGATGGAGTGGAGTTTTTCTGCAGCACTGACCTACGTGTACCTAATAAAGTGGCCAGTGAAATAAAAATATACAGTAAGTTTCAGTGATTATTCCTTAATCCACTTGATCACTTCTTGGTTTCTGTCTCCCTCTAACAGCAGCCTGTGGTTGTGCAGCTTAGTGAACGTGCCAAAATATTTAATAATGTTGGTGTCTAAATATTCATAATGCATTCTGTGTGCATTCATAAAGAATTATGAATGCTATGTTATGAAGTATTCATAACATTGTGTAACACTTGTTATAAGCCTCTGTTAATATACATACATGTCAATCATATTCATAAAGTGTTATGACAGTATGCCATAATGCTTTAATAAACAAAGTAGCATAATGCATTATAATCGATACTTGTAGAAACTTCTGCTTTATCTTTTTGTACATGTATACCTAACACAACTTTTCAATTTATTTAACATCTAAAGAAAAAATAATAACTAACACAAATTCCTGTAACAAGCTTATAAGTTGTCATTAGGAGTTATAAGCACTTATAATAACAAATGAGCAGAGGTGGCAGAAGTTCTGAAGTCCCTTTTATAAAAGTATTACTTAAGTATTACTTATTACGTCCCCCTCCCGCCTCCCTAGATTAACATCCAATAGGATTACAAATGAATTGCATAAACTGCATGAGCAGATTAAAATATATCTACAGCTAAGTAGGTGGCGGTAATGCACCTTCAATGGGTAGCCCCCACCCGCAATAAAACCAGAATGAGGATGAAGATTAAAACATACATAAATAAAGCGATAAGCTCTATTTATAAATAAATTTAGTGGTAAAAAAATTAACAAACCTATTTTGTAAATTTAGTGAGTAAAAATTACTGGTATTTCATGTATGTAGTGAGTAGAAGTAAAAAGTATTGAGTGACAGAAATACTCAGTAAAGTACAGATACCTAAAAACATACTTCAGTACAGAAACAAAATACATTTACTTTGTTACTTACCACCAAATGTTAATGAGTTATATTTGGAGAAGATGCAGTCTTTTAAAGCTTTATGACACTGGTCTTACCAATACAAAATGAAAATAGAATTATAATTGTCACTTTGTGTAATAAAGCTTAATGGCATATTGTTATAACACTGAGTGTGATTGTAAAATCATCTACATATGTACATTACCATATTCTTATGCTGGGTGTTATGAAGTGCTATGAAAACTCTATAATGCTTTTTAAAAATGTTTTTATAATTTGTTATAAATGCGTGATTCATCAAAAGTGTTTCCAGAGAAACATGTTATTTACTATTTTCTATTTACTATTTTCGAGTCAAGTCATTAAGCCATCTGTTAATTATCAGTATATTTTTTTCAGGCAACCACATTGTTATATATTACCTTCTCAATTCTTTTGGCATGAAGCTCCAGCTGCCTCTCCAGCTCCATGATCTTCTGATCCCTCCACAGCGTCTCTCTGAGGTGCAGGTCTTTTGCTTCAGTAAGCTTCTCTTTGTGACTGCTCTTCTTTTCCTGATATTTTCTAGGCCAGAGAAATGCATAGTGATGAGAGGAAAAGTACACTACCGATCAAAAGTTTAAGAGAAAAACGCAATGTCAATCAATTCACAAACAATACTCTCCATTTCACAAGTAATTTAAGTGTATCAGATGATTTTTAAAGAACATAAATAGGCTTTAATACAAAATGAAAGACTATTTTGTATAGAGGCTTATTTTCCATATCCTCCTATTATCAGCAATTCTCAGTCCTCTGCATAAATCTCCTGGTATGGCCGCCAAATCCAAGTTAAGGACGTTATTGGGCTAATTAGTTGTTAGGACACCCTTGCTCAATTGTGATGCACATCTGAAAACCTTTATACTAATAAGTGAGAATAAAAGGGAGCACAACATTCCAGGTTAGTTTAGTATCTGAAGCATCAGCAGTGGTTGACCTGCTTACAGGCTCAAAATGGCCAGAAAGAAACAACTTTCTTTAGAGACCCATTAGTCCATTGCTGTGTTCAGGAATGAAAAGCTACTCAAAGCGAGATATTGCCAAGATACTGAAAATATCTTACCATGCTGTTAACTACTTGCTTTGAAGAGTGACACACACTGGCTCTAACAAGGACAGAAAAAGGGAGTGGGAGGTGTCAGTTAACACCTCACAGGCTGTCAGCTGACAGCTGCACTAAATGTAACCCGTCAAACACCAGTGTCAGCATTAACGGTCAAGAGACGACTTCAGGAAGCTGGACATCATGGCAGAATTGCCAAGAAAAAGCCATAAATTCGCAGTATTTTCTTTGTATTTCAGTGTGAGGTATGTCACTAAAGCAAGCAGTAACAAAACTAAAAGTGCACAAAACAGATTCAAAAATCACAGAGTAGAACTGCTTCAATAGTTCCTGTGGCAGACCATGTTTTTTCAGCTGACGTAAGAAATACGTCCTATGTTAGGCCTTTTTGAGGACTGAGTTGATGTTGAGCTCCCATTTCAGGTCCTGAGGGATGGATACTTCTAGGAACTAGGTCTCCAAGCTGACGTTTTTGTAATGTGGCGTAGTTTCGGTACAGCGCAGTTTCTCCAGCAGATACAAAACAGATCAAATGACATGTGAAACTATGTCCCAAGAATACTGTTATCCGCTTAAGGAAACAGCAGAGCCGCAATTTAATATAAAATTGTCATGGACACTTTATATATTATTCAAGTATTGATATATAATCCCAATAATCTCGTGTAATCATATAATCCCAAATGTCTAAAACCCACCCCTATATGTCAGATGTATTGACAGAACCGTGTCTGGTCGTTAAAAAATAAATAAGTTGTGATCATGAGAAAACAAGATTTTAGTTATGCCGTGATAACGAGAAAAATAATGATTTAGCAAAGTGAGCTGCCATTGATTATTTGAAAATTGCTTTTAATTCAGTAAGTTATTTGAAGAATTTTCTCAATGACTACTCAATGACTAATTTATATTCAGACATACTTTCTATCCTCCCCTACAACTTTAGACCAACTGAGTAGAAGGTGGGTGATTTCGGATGCAGCCATACATGAGCACATGATTAATAAAATCAAGAACAAAAATGTACCTGATCTGGGACTGGAGGTTGAATTGAGTCATCTGAAGCTCAGTCTGGATTTTCTTACCCTCCTGCTGACTGATGGTTAGCTGCTCCTCAAGCTTCTTAATACTCTGCATGAGCTGCTTATAATACAAACACAAACTGATAGATCTCCTTAGATTACCCAGCATCTTTTCATCTGAAATTCATGACATCAGGTTATCAGTCAGCTCAGATATAAAGGCCTTACATTATCTGGATCTTTGCTCTGGAGGTTTTGGATTTTGTGAATCAGTTCTGCTTTGGTGCGGCTGAGCTCAGTGTTGTTACCCTGTAAGAACAGCACCTGTTGCTGTAGTTCCTTCTCTTTTTCAGCCAAAATCTTCCTGTTGCACACGTCAAAAGTTATGTGAGGTCTCAACGAAATAAAGTCTTTAATATAAATTGTTTCCTAATGTAGCTAACCAGCTCTTTCTTAATTTCTCTAAGCGAATCCTCCCAAAGGGATCAATAAAATTTTATCTTTTATCTTTTCTTAGCTTAGCTTATCTTTTTGTGTTTCCCTGTACCTGTGAAACTCAGCCTTTTCAGCCTGCACTTTAAGCGTGGACAGTTCCAGGATCATGTCTTTAACCTGGTCTTCAAACCAGGATTTTGGTTCTTTACATGTATCCCGCTCACAAAGCTGCTGCTGCTGTTGAAGGTCCTTAATCTGTAGCACAGTCATGACATCAGGTCATTAATACAGCTCCATACTGTTTGCAGTGTTAAAAAACATTACATTTACATTTGGTCATTTAGCAGACGCTTTTATCCAAAGCGACTAACAAATATCCCAACTTGATGATTGGGGTCAGAACACAGGGTCATACAGCACCCTGGAGCAATGAGGGTTAAGGGCCTTGCTCAAGGACCCACATTGGTAACATCAGTGGACCTGGGATTTGAACCCACAGCCCATGGATTGCTAGCCCAACACCCTAACCACTGAGCTACCACTCCCTATAAGTCATGGCAGAATTGATGAGTCTGATGATGCTTTCACACATTAAGAAGGTCCTGGGTTTGGGCTTTGACTACCGGGCCTAGCTTGTTTTGCACTTATAACCATGACTTTTTAAATTATTAGATCATTAATTTTCCACTGCCTATGTAAAAATAAGCTAAAATGTTTTCTAAAAATATATTAAAATGAGTTATTATTTAATACTGCACTTCAGGTGTCACATGTCTAATATATGTACAATGAAGGTCTTGGAGGAATGGATGTTTCATTCATTCATTCATCATCTCCCGCTTAATCCCCATGCTCATCTAGGGGAGAACTGGGCGCTGGGCAAATACACCCAGGAACGGGCGCCAATCTATCGCTGGACACATACTATAAGGGAAATTTAGAGCAGCCAATTGAACTTAAATCGATTTTTCTTTTGGACTGTGGGAGGAAACCCATGCAGACATGGGGAGAACATGAAAACTCCACCCAGATTGAGATTCAAACTGAGAATCCCCAGTGCTCAGAGGCAAACTTGCTAACCACTAAGCCACTGTGCCGCCATAGATGTTTCCAATTATGTATATTATAATCGTTGAAAAGGATGGGATAGGATATCATACAGCTGAAACAATGAGACTTAAGGGTCTTGCTGAAAGGCACACATGGGCAACTTTCTGAACCCCTGATTGATAAGATTTTTTTTTTTTAATAAAGCTTAAAATTACATTGTTATGTAGATTCCCATAAAATGGATTTGTAGCTCAGTGGTTAGGGTGTTGGGCTATCAATCAGAAGATTGTGGGTTCCAATCCCAGGTCCACTGAAGTTACCAATGTTGTTCCTTGAGAAAGACCCTTAACCCTCATTGCTCCAGGGATGCTGTTGCCAACCCTGTGCTCAGTTTAAAAACATGGTTCTGACTATGAACAATAAATAAGTCTCTACCTCTTTCTTCATGTGGATAATCTGAATGTTTAGCTCCTCCTGCTTTTGTAGTAAGAGCTGCTCATTTTGTTCTGACTGAGTCTGGTGAACCAGGAGCTGATGTTGCAGACATTGGAGCTCTGTTGTAACCTACAAGAGAGTTATGAAACAAATGTAAATACTTAGATTTACTGAACTTAAAAACGTATTATTTTTCATTACTTTACCTTTAGATTCTCCTGTTCAAGGACAGAGTTGCTTTTTTGAAGCTTGCAATTAATCTCCTTTTGGTGGAGAAGCTTATTTTCTGCATTTTTGAGCAGGTCCTGAGTATTTCGAAGTTTTTCATTCAGCAGCTTATACAGGACCTGCATTTGCATGAAACTGGGATTTAAAAATGTAATACGGTTCAGGTATGAGCTAAACTGATGTATGAGGCTCAGTCCACAGAGTCCTATTTATATTTAAATTTTAGATTTGAAATGCGTGGGTTTCCTCTGGGTTCTTCATTTCCTTCCACAGTCCAAAATCATGGATGTAAGGTAAATTAAATGCTATAAATTGCCCCATATAGTGTGTGTGAGTGTGTCTAGCGATATATTGGGGCCCTGTCCTGGGAGTATCTGGACGCCCGAAATGTTCACCTCTGGATGGGTATGGAGAAGCCCACAATGACCCAAGTAGAGAATTAGGCAGAAGATAATGAGTTAACAAACATCTCATCAATCAGAGATCTTAATTTGATAAAAAAAAACTAAACTAAAAGTGTCAAATTACACCGGTGATTTACTTATGGAACAATGTCAGTGCTAGCATTTTACTTTTAGTCTTCACCATAGAGAGTGGTGCTGGGAGCCCTCTTGACCGAGTACCCAGCAGACTCTGCTTATGCCGCTCTGGTCAGTATATCCTGTCTGCAACTTGTTTACAGTGTTTTTACTCTTCTAACTACATTTCTCTTGTGTTTGCTTTTAAGGTGAAACCGGCTTCTCATGATCGTCCTCATTATGATTGAACACATATTTATATTGGCTTTTAATTGAGATCATTGTATTTATGTTCCTCATTAAATCCTCAGTAAGTGGTTTGAAATTACATCAGTATGTCGAGTTTTATTTTTAGGTTATGTACAGTTCATTTAGAGACCTGCACCTGTTTCATATTATTTGTCTATTTCCGTACTTTTTCAGGAAGGTCTGATTCTTTGCTCTGACATCTACAGACAGTGTCTCTCAGTTGAAGCACCTCCGCATTTAAAATGGAGTTGATCTCCTCAACCTTCTGAAGTTTCACACCTGAGTAAGTTCAACAAAGAACATTATTAGATCAGGTCATTCAAAACATCATTCAGCCAATTAAGAGAGTAACAAATCAGCAAGATACCACAGCGGTTTAGCTCCTCCACCTCCTTTTTAAGCTGTTCAACTTCCAAATGAGCTGCCTCCAACTCTGACTCTGAGAAATGAGCAACTTTTTAAATAAATGTAAGCAAATCGGACTCACAATAATGAGATATCTTCTTCAGGTACTGACCGTAGGCTCTCTGAGTTAGTCGTGCTGATTCTAGCTCATCTGTCAGTCGACGAATTTCCTTGTGCGCCATGTTTAGCCTGGTGGAGGCCTCTTCCAGATCCCTCTCCAACAAACAACGCTCATGACCTTTGCTTTCGTCCACTTTAGAGGGCGGAGTAGCCACCTAGCAGAAATATGACATGTGATCGATATCATTTCGCTTCGTGCCCAAACAATCCCGAAACAAACCAACCATATCGATTTGTGAGCGTTACAACATGCTAGGCAGGTTTGCCTCATCATCTTGTTCGTCCATGCAGATACTGATGCCATGTTACACGAGACAGAGACGTGGAAGGTCATCCTAAAAAACATGTGTGGACATTTTGCAAATTCCTGGCCTTTGCATTCTTGATACCAGACTGATTTAGATTTTTTTCTTAAACAGGAGGGTTGGAGTTAAACAACGTTTTTCCTCAACGCTATGATGCAATGGCATGCTAAGTTAGTAACATCATGGCTGCTGATGTCAGAAACAAGTTCTTTTCACATTCAGACACAGAAAATGACATGCAGGTATTTTTTACTGCAGACATGGTGCAAAGTAACAGTCAAAAGAACATACAAAAGCAAACATCTGCCTGGACTGTGTTGCTTTCCTCAGACCGAGAAGCCTCTTCCAAGAGCTCTGGCCCTGCATCACTGGCACCTTGTAAAAAATATGGTTAGGCGGTCAAAACGGACAAAAACACTGTTACTTATTGATACACTAGAATGCCAAATGTATGTAGACCATCCTTAAATGGATTGAGCCAGACAGCATATATATATATATATATATATTCACCGTAAATTCATGTTTTTGGACTGTGGGAGGAAACTGTGGACAACCCACATGGACAAGGGGGAAACATAAAAACTCCACCCAGATCAAACTTCAGGAATTTGGGAGTCGCCAGTGCGGAATCTAAGCTTGTTTATGGGACTTAAATTATGTATGAGGGTGACAGCAAGGTGGAAAATACAAGAAGTATTAAATGTAATTAGGTTTAACTGAAGAAAATCAATTCTCTCCTGGGTTTGATTCCCAGCCATAGTGGCCAAGGTGCTGAAAAACGTGCCACACAGTAAAACCACACAGGTCCCACTTTCTGAGGTGATTGTAAAACTCACTAAAGCACAAGGACCCAAACCCCTTATTCAACTTCCATCCATCCCCTAGCTTCCTATATTAGGGTCGTAGGGGGCAGGGTTCCCCATGCACATCCAGGGAAAAAAATGTTTCAGGTGCTTCACAGATACAAGCAGGACAGGGTGCCAATCTATCGCTGGGCACACACACTCACTTATACACACACTGAGAGGCAATTTAGAGCAGTCTGTTCATCTTAAATCCATTTTGTTGGACTGTGGGAGGAAACCGGAGAACTTTGAGGAAACCCACAGACACAAGGAGAACATGGAAACTCCACCTAGATTGGAATTCAAACCTGGATCCACAGCACTGAGAGACGGACATGCTAACCACTTAGCCACCCTACTTCTGATTTAACTTTAATATTCATAATATAACCATAAAAAACAAGATCTTGAAGGTTATACCTGGTGTGACTTTTCTTTAAAAAGATGAGAAAACGTCTGTAAGCTAAATCCGCTCTGGGACTTGAACTCCACAGTTTCCTGAAGCTTGTCGATCAGAAACGCTCTTTCTGCAAGGAGGTAAGCCACCTGTTCACTCCCACTGCTGAGGACGATGTCATGCAGGCCATCCTTCTGCAGCATCTGTGATACCTCCTTCTTTTGAGCTTCTATTGTAGAAAAAGAAACTTAAAAGTCCTAAACTAAGCTTGTTTGTTGTTCTTCTTTCTGTGTTTTCACTATTATTCAGGGGTTGCCATAGCAATGAACTTGAACTTCGACTTGGCCAGGTGTTTTATTTCAGATGCCTTTTCAGATACAACCCTCACCCTCTATTGGGCTTGGGACACACAGACCATGGGGAGAATTTAGCACCACCGATTCACCGTAAATTCATGTTTTTGGACTGTGGGAGAAAACTGGAGAGAACCCACGTGGACAAGGGGGGTGTGGTGTTTGCATGTTCTCACAGCATCCACAGGGTTTCTCTTTCTCTTAGTTTCATCTCACATACCATACATGTGTAAGTCAAGTAAACTGGAGATGCTAAATTTTCCAGAGGTATAAAATGTGTCTTCTGTGTATCTGCTCTGTGATGGACAGGTGAACTGTGCAGGGTGTTTTCCTAACGACGTTTTAGAAGAGGATTAGTCGTTGTAGCTCCCTTCAATTTACTGACGACAGCACAACTGTTCTTAACAACACTCATTTATCCATCATCTTCTAATAAATCCATTACGAGGGCCCATTGAGGGAAGAACGTCTCGGGACACAATAATGTACTCAGTACAGGCGCCATTCATCGCTGGGTACACACACACTCACATGCATGCACAAACACACAGATGGGGCTATTGGGTTTATTCCTAAACAAGAGTACTGTAACATAAATAGCACCGTCTCAA
This sequence comes from Xyliphius kryptos, assembly GCA_025769995.1. Lineage (NCBI taxonomy): Eukaryota > Metazoa > Chordata > Actinopteri > Siluriformes > Aspredinidae > Xyliphius > Xyliphius kryptos. The sequence goes on along the minus strand of JAOUQT010342389.1, from coordinate 2,878 downwards.
TAATGACCTTTGCTTTATTCAGCCACGTGAATTTAAAACTTAACTTTAATTGCATAATAATTCACAGAAAAGGAAATGAAATCTTTAGGTGGACACAAATAACATGCAAACAGAACACAAACCTTATTTGCTACATTATATAACGGCGAGAGAATAGGCTTCATGCTCCAGGTGTGTTGAAATGCCAAAAAGAACACTTTATTGTAACCTTGGAGCTTGAGAAGCTTTGGAATTTTGGAAAACTGAACATTCCTAATGTCCTTAAAAGGCCAGGAACCATTCATTCATTTATTATCTTCTGCTTAATCCTCCACGAGGGTCACGGGGGGGTTCCCCATGCCCATCCAGGAAAGAACATCTCAGGCACTGGGCAAATACACCCAGGACAGGATGCCAATCTATCGCTGAGCACACACACACCCACACACACAGACTATAGGGGCAATTTAGAGGAGCCAATTTACCTACAAGCCATGTTTTTGGACTGTGGGAGGAAACCGGAGAACCTGGTGGAAACCCACACGGATACAGGGAGAACATGAAAACTCCACCCAGACTGAGATTCGAACCGGGAATCCTCAGCGCCAAGAGGCGAACGTAAAAGGCCCTATTATGTGCCACCCGGGGTTAGGAACCATGCATTCATCCATTTTCTTCCGCTTATTCCTCTACTAGGGTTGCAGAGGGGTTCCCCATGCCCATCCATGGGGGAACATCTCGGGCGCTGGGCAGATATACCCAGGACGGGGCGCCACACTTGCTGGGCACACACTCCCTCACACTATACAGGGCAATTTAGAGCATTCAATTTACCTGGAATCCATGTTTTTGGACTGTGGAAGAAAAACTGAGAATCCGGTAAAAAAACCCACGCGAACACTGGGAGAACATGGAAACTCCACCCAGGATGGGATTTGAACAGGGAACCCCCAGCGCTGAGAGGCGAACGTGCTAACCACTAAGCCACCGTGTCGCCCAGGTCAGGAACCATTAAATAAAATGAAAATATGGACTGCTTAGGTAGGCAGCTGTATTAATACCGTTTAGCAAAATAGAAAGTCTGTCGAGTGCAAACCTTTCTGGAGTTTAAACTCAGCCAGTTTGGAACGAAGTGCTTCATTTTCCCGCCCAAGCTCCTCAGCAGTTGACTCCTGTGACTTGGATATGTTCCGGATTTTCTCCACATACCTGTGTACCTATTTAAAGTCACAGTGTTGTGAATAGAGCAACAAGTTTAGGATTGCTTATTTCCAGTACAATTAGAATTCTTGCTTGTGACTCAGTGAATGTCCAGTAGCACTTACTTTCTTTATCTCTGCTGAGTGCTCAGAGCGGAGGTCTTGGATCTCCTGACTCAGGACTCTTACCTTGTGCTCCTTTTTCTTGTAGAGACGCCACAGTACAGCTAAGCGCTCTGAGCTGGAAGAGGCCTCTCTACTCAGACCCTCATGGTGTAGCCACTTCTCTAACTCATAAACCTAATGGAATCAGACAATAACGCAGTGAGTTTGCTGAGAAAAAGGCAAAAAAACTGTATAGCAAATGTTATTATTTATTTTGGAGCTATTTTGTCTAGCATGATGATGACATGCATGCAGAATCAAAATCAGTGTGGCTCAGTGAGTGATGCTCTGATTCACCATATCATTTCTGTTACTGTAGTTTAAAGTCATATCTGCTTTACTATAAAAAACTAAATATTATGACATGCTGTATAAAAACTAGGTGTGGATTACTCAATTATTATTTTAGTTTTGCTGGACAACTCAAAATAGTCTGACTATCTAGATTGTTGGAACAGGTTAATTACGTTAGACGTGTAAGCAGCGTTTAAACAAATGATGTATTTTAGTAAATGTTAGTAAAATAAAGGGAACACTAAAATAACACATCCTAGATCTCAATGAATGAAATATTTCAGTTAAAAATCTTTATGTAGTCGATATTGGAATGCGTTCAGCTGTGCTCTGTTACTGGTGAGACTGCGTCATTGTTTGGAAAAGGGCTACTAAAGTTAGGCAAGTGTGGAATTTAGCACTCCACACGCCGGGAGCGGTGGGCAGCCTTGTATATGGCACCCGGGATGCAGTTGGGGTTGCTCAAGGCCAAATTTTGGGGTGTGTATGGCAAAGGGATCAATAGCAAACTTTGGGGTGGAGTGTGTGTGTGGTGGGGGGGATCAGTGGCGAATTGCGTAGTGGTTTTGGTGGTGGTGGTGGTGGGGGGGGGATCAGTGTCAAATTTCGGGGTATGCGCGGAAGGAATCAGTGGCGAACTGCAGGGTTTTGGGGGGGATCAGTGGTGAAGTGTGGGGTGTGTGCAGTGGGATCAGTGGTAAATTGTGGGGTGAGTGCAGGGGAAATCAGTGGTGAATTGTGGGGTGTGTGGGGAGGGATCTGGCTAATTGCAGGGTATGTGCGGGGGAGAACAGTGACGAATTGTGTGGTGTGTGCAGGGGTATCAGTGACGAATTGCGGGGGAGATTAGTGGCAAATTGAGGTGTTTGTGCGAGGGGATCAGTGGTGAATTGTGGGTTGTGTGCTGGGGGGATCCTGCGAATTGGAGGGTGTGTGCGAGGGAGATCAGTGGCGAATTGTGTGGTGTGTGCGGGGGTATCAGTGGCGAATTGTGTGGTGTGCAGGGAGGGGTATCAGTGGTGAATTGCGGGCAAGATTAGTTGTGAATTGTGGGGTGTGTGCGGGGGTACCAGTGTTGAATTGAGTTGTTTGTGCGAGGGGATCAGTGGTGAATAGTGGGTTGTGTGCCGGGGGTTGGTGACAAATTGTGGTGGGAGTGTGGGGGTATTAGTGGCAAATCGCAGGGTGTGTGCAGAGGTGGGATCATTAGTGATTTTTTGGGGTGGGATCATTGGTAAATT
>JAOUQT010342378.1:0-12796 GCA_025769995.1 Xyliphius kryptos | reverse complement strand
TACACACAGAGGAGTGTGTCCTTCACATTTAACCCATCCATGCAGAACACACACACACACACACACACACACTGAGTGAGGTGCCCACATGTGCCCAGAGCGGTGGGCATCCCTGTATTCAGCGCCCGGTGAGCAATCGGTGTTCGGTGCCTTTTAATACAATTTACCATTGTTCACCTTTATGCAAAATTATATGGAAATCTTTCACATACAAATGTGAGATACACAGAGTTGATACAGCAGCGCTGGAGAAATGTAAGTCACGGGTCTCACTCTCAGTGGATCTGGGGTTTGAACCCACAACCTTCACATTGATATCTACCAGTTATCTTATTTAAATATATAATTATGTTACCTTTGTATTCTTGTAATATATATTGTGGTGTTATACGCATGTTTACTTGGTGGGAGTGGGAATCAAACCCAACTAATGACTACAAGCTTTTAAATGTCATGAACATCAAGATGCCTGGTGCAGAACATGATCACAGCCGGGGTTTCATTATGTTATGTATTTTGTAACAATAGTGTTCACACCCTGAGGCCTATCCCGGTGTCCTAGCTCAGTGTTTAAGATGTTGGGCTAGCGACCCCAGGTTTATGGGTTCAAATCACAGGTTTACTGATGTTACCAGTGTGGGTCCTTGAGCAAGACCCCTAACCCTCATTTCTCCAGGAATGATGGGAAACCCTGTGTTCTGACCCAAAGGCCATCAAGGTTGGATATATATGTAAACTTCTATATATAAGTCTATATATGATGCTAAATAACCAGATAGATTTCTCACAGCCCACCTGGAACATTTCGGGTGGGGGGGGGGGCACCCTGATTACTTATACGACTTGTGTGTTCACACTCGTTCCCAGGCGATTTGGCGACCCGCTTTGATTCAAAGCTTTTATTAATAAATGGTTCCTTTGAAGTGATTGCAGTGTAAGGGGGCGTAATGTACCTTTAAATGCTGGTTTGGTGTTAACTGTTCTCAGGTGTGTACTTGTACACGCTGCACCTCGCAGTGTAACCCGTGATTTGGATCAGATGTTGATCGTCACTGTGTTCTTTATTCCGTGATTTTAATTGAAACGTTTCTGATCATTCACGGGGTTTCGTGGCGCGTCCGCAGTGACGTGTTTGGATGAACCGTGTCATGTGCATTGGGTTGTATCTAAACGTTCACTAAAGTACAGTATGATGCCACTATAGCTGCCAGCTGGGCACTAAAGCTTAAACATTCCACTTCATTAATCCTAAAGCCTTCACACACCCACTCGGTCACCCGACCACGTGAGAGAGAGAGAGAGAGAGGGCCACTTTAGATGCTCGTTTATGTCGGGCACCGTGCTCACACTGATTTAGGTTACTAAGAGGCTTTAAGTGGCATAATGGGCCCAAGATGTGCCGCCTCTCGAACTCCCAGGGCGTCTTAATGAGCTGCCAGCTGCCGCTCTGTGATCTGTGAGGCAGCCTGTTGACGAGGTTGTGAGGGAAGCCCTGAGTCGCTACACACCTGCCTCTTGGTTACATTCTCCCCTGAGGGTGCGTTTGTGTTCGGTCCCCTTTGAGTTTCTCAGCCTGTTATTGTTGACTTTGACCGTGTGTGTGTGTGTGTGTGTGTGTGTGTGCGCTCCACAGCTCGACACGCAGACGGCCTGTACGACTCGTACATGCGCACCGACCACATCGTGACAGAGGAAGCCGACCTCAACGGGCAGAGCCCTTCCGGACTGCCCCCCCTGCTGAAGCCCACAGTAAGTGAACACTTCCTCTTCTCTTTTTGGACGCAGACGGAGACACATCCTGTGTGCCTTCAACCCCCCATTCTTGTGTCAGAATGCCAGTCTTGTACTTTCTTTCTATGTTCTACCGTAAAAAACATGTAATGAAATGGAATATTAGGATGTTCCGGAATGTTTAATACCAACCTGTTACCATGGCGACTAAATTAAATAGAATGATGAGGTATGGATTTATATGAAAGGAAAGGTTCAACAAAACCATATGGCTGTTCTATCGCCCCCTATAGACAAGTGCACCAAATTCAACCAGGGACAAACGCTGAGTGGAATTTTTGAGTGAAGCGTTTTAAAGTTTTATATATTTTAAATAAATGATAAATTCATTAGAATTTTTAACGTATGGATTCATTTGTATGGAGCAGTCCCACTTTTCTTTTATTTACTGAAAAACGTAGGACAAGTTCGCAAAAGTAGATCTTTTACATTATGGTAATTTGCAATAATCGAAGTGGTCGTAGCTGATGGGTCCAAATTGCAAAGCTGTTTGTTTTGGGGTCTGGGAGTCTGAAATAAATGTGTACTTTTGTAAAATTTCTGACTAGAAGTTAGAAGCCTAAATGTGTTTTGCCGCACTATAGCACCAGTTAAAGGTCAGTCAGTCTGAATGTTGTTATGGGAGAAGATACACACCAGCTGTACCTACCCTTCAAGTTTGGGGTCTGTAGGACTCACGGTTTTGGCCGTCCACCACGTTAATCATATTAATAATGAGAGAAATCAACAGGTTCCTGCTCGAAGCACTAATGCCGTGCTTGTGTGATAAGTGTGTAGATGAACCTCAGAGGGGTTAATGTCCTCTGGAAGCTGTCGAAGCTCTGAATCCAAGCCATGTTGGCCCGGCGCCCCAGCAGTTGGCAACCCCCAAAGCAGAAGAGCCGGCCAGTAAATGGTCTTTCTCAAACACTCAATAAACAATTACAGCTGTCTGTAAATTGGAGCAGGAATAGATTCGGGACACGTGACCTCAGTCTCCCGGTCTGTGGACATACGCCGCCCCAGCGCCTCTCGGCCCTGTTAATAGTTTACACTTTTTTAGCAGGGTAATAAAACAGCCAGTGGTCTTTGGATGTGGCCACTGATGGATGGGAGGAGACAACTGATTTATTCTCCTGCTCTCTGCGGTATCCTTCCAACAGTCCTCCATGTACACCAGTCTATTTCAGAATCTTCTCTCATTGTACTCGGTCCAGTCCTGTATTGCACTCTCATTTTCCTTCATTTTATATTTTATATGGTCACTTATTTATCTCAGTCCTTTATGGTCGGACATTTTTAGCTCATATTGCGGCTGTAGCTTAAATATGACAGTTTTAATTTTTGGCGAAAGTGCTCGGTGGAGAACTTGCACCATGACATGCTGTTCTGAGTTACTGTAGCCTGACAGTTTAATTCAGTCTGCTTGTTCTCCTCAGGCCTCTCCCATCATTTTGGTGTGTTCAGGGTGCGTGCTCCCTGTTAAAGACATGCAGACGGTCAGAATGTGAGTGTGTACTAAACATATACACACCTACATGTTCTGTAAATGCCTTAACTATGTTATTATGTTTCATTAAGGATGTCATAGTCCCATAGACCCTGCTAACTGAACCGTCACACTCTGCTCTTACTGCTGCAATGTGACATTAATTTACCCATAAAACCCCCCACAATGAAATGACTGGGGTTTCAGTTTCATTGTTAAACCCCTGTGTGTATATGTATATATATATGTATATAAATTTTTAATCCCTAAGAGGATGCGAATGCCAGAACAAATAAATGCAAATGTTTTCAAATTTGTGTTAAAAAATATCTGGTGATGAAGAGGGTTTTATGTAAAGTGGAAGGAAGTTCCAGTTATTTTTAGTGTAACATATCACTTAATTTTGAAACCTTTATTAAATACACCTAAAACCATGAAACTCAGTCGTATAGCCTACGGCTGCGATACACAGACGTACATATAATTATGAATACACATGCTTTATGATTGGATCACACAATATCAATGTCAGAAACAGAATTAAGCTCTCTCTCTCACACTCTTTCTCTTTCATACACACACATTTTAAATATATATATATACATAGTTCCCAAATAAAAACAGTCTCTGGAGCTCCTGAGTGATTATTTGATATTTTTAATTGTATGAACTGCATCAAATCACTTAACCTCTAATAATCTTTAATTATCTTGGCGAGCAATATTTATCTTTCACCTAAACCCAAGGCGGTCGCACACCTGCGCTGTGGTGTGTTTAGTGTAGAAACTCATTTTAAAGTTTGTTTTGTTGTCTGTTTGCTTTCTTTTTTTTGTTTTATTGATTTGTTTTTGGAAAAAAGTAAAGAAAAATTAATTCTGCCAGCGACATATATCACAGCAATATATCAAAATCTAATGTACTGTAACAAAGTATTGTTATTAAATATATATATATATATATATATATATATGCAATAAGCTATTGTATATAATTCACTTTGTTTGACAGTTGAAGGGAACAAGGTCTTTTTTTTTTTAATTAACAGTCCACTGAAGTCGTGTGGTCGTCTCCATGTTGGTTCTTAGTGTTCACCAAAATATTTTGATTGTGCAGTCGAGTGTCAGTTTTCTTTATCTTTTTTTCTTTCTTAGTTTTATTTATTTGCTTTAAAAAAAATCAGCCAGGAACATTAACAGAAATGGATGATCTAAAATTCAGAATCTGATATACAGTAAGGAAGTGTTGCTGTTAGATATATACAATAAATTATAGATTAACCAAATTTGCTTGACCCAAAAATGAAAGAGTTTTCTGTTTAAAATTACACTAAAGTTGTGAGGTCCTTCTGTAGTCGGTTCCACGTTAGTGCTTTGTGTTCACAACATACTTATTTGATTAGACATGCAGCTGGTTTGACTGGTTTTACAGTTTTGTGTTCACATCTATATACGGTGGAGGAAATAAGTATTTGATCCTCCACGGACGTTAAAAGTTACAATACATAAAAATAAATGGCGTCTCATGTTATGTCAGCTTTATTTTAAACAGTGACACGAAGAATATCGAAAGGAAAAACTGAAGAATTACATGAAATGAGAAATACAAAAGAATTTAAATTTCATTGAATGAAAAAAGTATGTGACCTCCTTGGTTGTAAAACCCTTGTTGGCGAGCGCAGCAGTCAGATGGTTCTTGTAGTTGTTCATAAGGTTTGCACTTCAGGAGTCGTTTTGGCGCACTGCTCTCTGTGGGTCAACTCCAAATCCTTAAGGTTTTTAGGCTGCATTTTTGAAACACTTTGGGATCTTCAGCTCGCTCCATAGATGTTCTATGGGATTGGGTTCAGGAGATGGGCTGGACCATTGCATGACCTTGATTGGAGCCACTTTGTTGTTTCCTTGGCTGTATGTCTTGGGTCGTTGTGCTGAAAGACCCGTCTACGATCCATTTTCAGTGCCCCGTCGGAGGCATGGGGATTGTCACCCGGGATATTGCGATACATGGTCCCGTTCATTATTCCCGTCAATGGCGTAAAGTTGTCCTGTGCCCTTAGAAGAAAAACAACCCCAAAACCTAATGCTTCCACCACCATGCTTAATGGTGGGTATGGTGATCTTTGGCTCATATTCTGTATTTTTCTTTCTTGAAACACGTCGAGTTGAGTTGAGGCCAAAGAGCTCCGTTTTGGTCTCCTCTGATCACAGCACCTTCTCCCAGTCTCTCTCTGAGTCATTAATAGGTTCATTGGCAAACTTGAGTTGGACCTGGACGTGAGCAGAGGAACCTTGTTTGCACTGCAGGATTTTAAACCATTACATCTCAGTGTATTACCAATGGTTTTTGGAGACTGTGGACCCAGACGCCTTTAGAACATGTAGTTCTTAGCTTATTTTTTAACCTTTCTCATGATCACTGAGACTCCACGAGGTGGGCTCTTGCATGGAGCTTCCGGACGATGTCTATCGACAGTAATGTTGGACTTCTCCCACTTCCCAATGATTGCACCAACAGTTGTCACCTTCTCCTCCAGCTTCTTACTTATGGCTTTGTAGCTCATTCCAGCTACAAAGTCTGTCCCTGCCATCTCTAGAGAGCTCTTTAGTCTTGTTCATGGTGGAGATGTTGGATTGGCACCGAGTCTGTTGGCAGATGGCGCTTTACACTGGCAGCAATTTGGGACGGGTGTCTCTCATGCAGGTAACGACTTCACTGAGGTTAAGATGTGTCTGTGCTCTGTGGAAGCCAACAATAGGGATCAAATACTTCTTTTAAAACCATAGACTGTTCAATTATTTGAGTACAAACTTTTAAAATCAGTGGGGGATCAAATACTTATGTTCACTCTAAATTCTGTTTCACATAATTGACCTCGTTATAATTATGTGTTCTGTGTCAATAAACTTCTCCTTTTTCATTCGAAGGGTTTGAACAAGACAACGATGAAAGATCACGTTGTTGGCCGTGGAGGACATCTGAAGACCAAGTACCTGTATGAGGACCTGTACAACCGCAAAGCCAACGGCGTGAGTCACCACCACAACGGCAGCAGCCAGGCTCCCATCAAACCCCAATCTGTTCTTTCCAAAGAGTGGAGCATGGAAAGCAACGGTTCGGCCAAGTCCTCCGACGCCTCGGTGAAGCCGACCAAGCTGGGGGGTCCCCTCAACGCCGAGCAGGCGCTGAAGCAGCACAGGCAGCAGCTGACCTCTCTGGAGCAACAGGAGGTTCACAACTACTCGGAGATCTACTTTGTGGGACCAAATGCCAAGAAGAGACAGGCGGCTGCCGGCGGCTCCAACAACTGCGGCTACGACGATGACCAGGGAGGGTATGTCCACGTGCCTCACGACCACATCGGCTATCGTTACGAGTTCCTCAAGGTCATCGGCAAAGGGAGTTTCGGTCAGGTGGCCAAGGTCTACGATCATAAGCTGCATCAGCACCTGGCGTTAAAAATGGTGCGCAACGAGAAACGCTTCCACCGGCAGGCGGCGGAGGAGATCCGGATCCTGGAGCACCTGAAGAAGCAGGACAAAACGGGTAGCATGAACGTGGTGCACATGCTGGAGAACTTCACCTTCCGCAATCACATCTGCATGACCTTCGAGCTGCTCAGCATGAACCTGTACGAGTTGATCAAGCGCAATAAGTTCCAGGGCTTCAGCCTGCCGCTGGTGCGCAAGTTCGCCCACTCCATTCTGCAGTGTCTGGAGTCGCTGCAGCGCCACAAGATCATCCACTGTGACCTGAAACCCGAGAACATTTTGCTGAAGCAGCAGGGACGCAGCGGCATCAAGGTCATCGACTTCGGCTCCAGCTGCTACGACCACCAGCGGATCTACACCTACATCCAGTCCCGCTTCTACCGCGCGCCCGAGGTGATCCTGGGCTCGCGCTACGGCATGCCAATCGATATGTGGAGTTTCGGCTGCATCCTGGCGGAGCTTCTGACCGGCTACCCTCTGTTTCCCGGCGAGGACGAGGGCGACCAGCTGGCCTGCATGATGGAACTTTTGGGAATGCCCCCTCAGAAGCTTCTGGACCAGGCCAAGCGTACCAAGAACTTTATAAACTCCAAAGGCCACCCGCGGTACTGCACGGTCACGACGCTCAGCAACGGCTCCTTGGCGCTCAACGGGAGCCGATCTCGCAGAGGAAAGATGCGAGGGCCGCCCGGCAGCAAGGAGTGGACGAGCGCGCTGAAGGGCTGCGAGGACCCCACCTTTATCGACTTCCTGAAGAAGTGTCTAGACTGGGAACCCAGCACTCGCATGACTCCCGTCATGGCACTCCGGCACCCCTGGCTGTACAAAAGGTTGCCCAAACCTGTGCCCGGTGTGGAGAGGAGCATGGTGCCCAAGCGGACTACTGAGCACGGTACTTCCTTCCCCAGTATTATCTCTAAAGCTCCTCAGGTTATGAACCCAACCAACAGCAAACTGAGGACCAACATGATAGGGGACGCCAACGGGAACCTACCGCTGCGCACCGTGCTGCCCAAGCTGGTTTCGTAGAGACGTGCGTCTGTTCAGGGATAAAGACACGTACTGATATTGTAGCAACGACCTTTTTTTAGGGCTTCTTACTTCTGTTTTTGCTTCTAACGTGTGTCAATAATGGGGTTTGGTCAGTTCCGTAGAAAAAAAAACAGGAGAGCGGTCATTTAAACAGTACTGTGATTGTCGGCTCAGGCCTTTTAGAAAAAAAAAAAAAGATTTTGTAAGAATTTTAACACTTTGTTTTACACACTGAATGAGGCGAGCACACAGGGGCGAACATCTTAAACTCGTTGCAAGGGCTGTTTCTTTAAAGCTCGTGAGGTAAAACCCATAATGATCTCAGCAGCCAAACGCGTCTAATCCTCACCTGGAGTCTGAACAGGAGCCTGAATCCTGTCCCAGCTGTCCGATCCATCAGCTGCTTAGTGATCCGATCCTACCCACCGTGTTTGTGTCCCTTAAACAGCGGTCACCTCGTGCCGTTGTGCCGTTTCAGAGACCACACACACGTTTACATCAGACGGAGAACATTGGCATTAATAAATATGAATCCTCCAGCTGAACCAATCGGATCGGAGCAGAACATCAGGATTAAAGAGTGAGATGTTCCATGCAGACGCAGCCCTCCCCCCCGTGGTTTCTGTGTGATGCTGTAGTCTGAGGGTTTGGTTGGTGGATCTGCTCGGCTGATTCGTGGTCCTGAGTCTCCGACGCTGCCCTTCAGCGGTTGCTGTTCGATTTGAAGCAGGATGTCCGGCAGGTTTAACTCGAAGGTAAAAAGCAGGTTGGGCTGTTATTTTCTTGGAAGACACCGTAGGTAAGGGGTCTTCTGGCTCCGCTGGGTTTTAGTCAGGTTCTTTATAAGAACCAAATGCATCTTCTGATCTTTCGATGAGTGGAGCTTAAGATGGAAACCGATGTGTTTAGATGTTCAGTTGTGGAACGCAGATGTTCAGTTCTGTATAATCCTTTAAAACCACGCTGTTCCAACAGAATGCCGCTGTGGAACCAGATTCAGGGGAAGACACTGATTTAAAGGTGCTAACGTAACGGTCCTGACTGGTATATTGTGTGCGCGTGTGTGTGTGTGCGCGTGTGTGTGTGTGCGCGTGTGTGTGTGTGCGCGTGTGTGTGTGTGCGCGTGTGTGTGTGTGCGTGCGCGCGCGTGTGCTAGCAAGCAAAAGACCAAACTGTGTGTTTCGGTCACAATCAAATCACTGCCACATTTTCTTCAGATGAATTCTCAGGTCCAAACCAACCAGCTTTCAAACACGGAGAGTCCGCGACATTAAAGGCATCTGCCCGTATTTGCATAGACGTGGTGATGGAGGAGGGATAGGACCGAATGAAAGTCCCGCCCTCTTACTCCATGCTTTGTTTTCAATAATACCAAAAGAAAGCATTTTTAATGGATGTCCTTATGTCTGTGCCTTAACCTGTATACATTCAGACTGAAAGTACACCTGAGGGGGGCGCGTTGAACCCGGATTACAGCGTAGGATTACAGTGTGTTTTAAATTGCTGAGAGATGGGATTACATGAAATGACAAAAAAAAAAATCCCCAACTTTAAAGAATCTGCATTTGGGTAGCGTTGCTTTAGGAAGCTAAAGGGTTAATGTCTCCGTGGAGGGAACCTGTGGCCTCCTGCATGCTGGTAGGAAAAGAGAGTCGATCGGAAACCTTCGATCAGTGTGATTAAAAAAAATCTATGGATTTTTCTCGGTTGCTTAGAGACGAGCCCCGCCCACTTTCAGTCCAAATTTTGTAACGTGGATAAAAGTTGGGCTGCAGTCCTGACCTCAGGTTTGTCCACTCATGGTGCTCGTCATGGTGCCTTCGGTCGATCACCTGAAACCATCCGGACTCGGCGCAGGTTCTCTCTCTCTCTCTTCTTCTTCCAGCTTTTATAATCAGAGTTTTGTAACTCGAGCTTCTTTTTAAATGAATTGTCCGCTTTCTAATTAGGTCCAGGCGGTGCGAGGATGTGAGTATGTGTGCGTGACGCGGCGGTGTCACTTTGTTCTTCACGGCATTCGTATCAGAATAAGTGTAACGAGACGGAGTGAGAGAAAAGTGTGTAACTCAAAAAGCTTGTATACGTTTCTTTTTTTTGTAGAAAAGAAATAAAATCAAGTCCTTTTAACGAAACACTCGTTAATCTGTTTGTGTAAACAAGCACAGGGTTCCAGAAGCAGCCCGACACCGTGTGTGTGTTTCACATTATTGATGTTCCTCATGTTTTACAGTAAAGTTCTCCATTATCTTCCTGATTTCTCTATTTAAACCCGGGGTCACCAAACTTTTTCACACTGAGAGCTAGGGCTGGGACGATACGATAAAATCACTATTGCGAAATATTGAGCAGTTCACCTCGATAACCATAAATGATGATAATTTGAATACGCACACACCCCAAAAATACAGACCAACATAAATACTTCACAGCCATATTGATGGTACAATTCCCTTTTTATTGCCCCGTAGTCACATGACTACCCTACAGAGAGCACGGAGCCTCTTAAAGAAACATGAACGTAGCCGACTAAGAAGACAAAACAACTTTTCTTTTAATTTTTACCGATATGAGCAAGTTGATGTCGTTATTGTCATAAATTTTGGTATCAGTAAATTTTCGATATATCGCCCCGGTCTACTGAGAGCTACTGGCATGGTACACACTTTTTATCAAATTTGCTCGATATACCTTTAATAATGTTATGATTGATTGTGTTTGTGAAGACGCGGATTATGTTGAAGATTTCTCACAATATTGATTTACAATCGTTTACCACGGGGAGGAACTGATAAATAGCAACACCATCCTCAGCTGACAGCGCCTCCTATAGGACCTTTAATGTTCTCTACAGTGTGTAATGGATCCTGTATGTCGGCCGATCGGAGCAGGAACCCTGACGGTGGTCCCCTCCACAATAAGTTCCTTTAGCGCGTTCAGAATCTCATCTCATCTCGCAGGTGTTTTTAAGGTGCAGCATCCAACATCCGGATAACCATCAGCCGCGCTGTACCAGCGACGGTGGCGTTTTTTTTTTTTTTACCAAAAAAAGACTTTTGGGTGTCTGTTGGGTGTTTTATTCTAATCTATAATCCATCTAACTGGATATTCCTGTAACCGCACAGCGTGGAGTCTGAATGCTGTGCATGCTCCGCCTCCTGAACCAGCTGTCACAACTACAACACGCCCACATTTCATTCTAAAGCTGATGATGTCATCGTGCCATTTTGCGATTCATCTGGACGGCGCGATGGCGAAGTGGTGCACATTCACCTCTCAGCGCAGGGAATCCGGGTTCCAATCCCAATCTAAGAGGAGTTTCGATGTCCAAGATTCAAGGGCTCTAAATTTCCCTGTGTGTGTGTGTGTGTGTGTGTGTGTGCGTGTGTGTGCGAGCGACTGTGTGCCCAGCGCCCGAAACAGGGACCCTCATCATAATCAGAATACCTTATTATATATATATATATAGACAAACTGTAATGGAAGATAATATATAATATAGTTCTTACGTGTCTTAGTATGATTATATATATGTATTTATATACACTATAGTGGAGGATAAAACGGAAGAGAATGAATAAAAGGATGAGTGAACGTCTCCCAACATGAATTTTGGTTCAGAGTGCAGGGAGGATTAAGGGCCTGGTTCAAGGGCCCCACATCGGCAACTTAATAAAGCGACCGCGCCCAAATCCATTGTCACCATGTTGCACATATGGAAGTGGATTATAAAGGGCCTTTATTCCGTCGTGTACTTTGCTGTAAAGTTAATGACCTTTAACTCAGAGGCTCAGAAACGAAGTAACAGTCCTTTGTTTTGTTTAAATGAAAAGCTTCAGACAAAAGATGCTTTGGGAAGCTTCTGTTGAGCTGAATGCAAATAATCTACACCCAGATTATAATCAGTGTCCACTGCGAGACGGATATCAACGCGTCAGGGTTACGCACTCGGAGCGTGTCGTGCAAATCAACACACAGTTGCGTTTCTTGTGGTGATCTGAATTCGGTCGCTCTCCCGATTTCATAAAGTCACTGACGCGGACGGCGAGAGGAACCAGTCTGTTAGGAAATACCACAGCGCGTCATCACAGTCTGCATGGCAGCTGCGCCGGCGGCTTTCAGGAGCGACTCTGAAGAAGTCGTCGTGTTCTGAATGTTTGTAAAAGGAGGTGCTGCTGTTCTGTTGCATGGTAAGACATTTAAGTCGGTCACCAGGATCTCGTGATGATACGTACAACGTGTACAAGAGAATAAAAATGTAAATAAAGTTCACAAAGCAAACTTTCAAACATGACGGTCTGGAGTCTGAGGACGTTCGATCTGCATCACTTAACATCCTGATCAACCACCCGATTAAAACGTTGTTATTGTGTTTACAACAAATAATGAATCAGACTTTTATTATAGACAGGTTTGAAGTCGAGGTGCATGTCCTCCCCGTGCCTGTGTGAGTTTGCGCCAACACTCTAATTATCTAATCGTTGAAGTGATTAAAACAGATTAAAATCTGATATTCCAGGTAGAGCAGGGCTTTCACGCACCACAATAAAAAAAAGTGATAAGATAAAGTAAGTATTATAATCTATACTAATAAACGCCACTCACTAACTAATCACTAATTCTTCCACTTTTCGAGTTCCTACAAGGCTGAAACTCGGCACTGTGATTCCCTACCATGTCCTTGGAAAAGCTAACAGGTTCTCGCTTTCCTACATTCGATCGTTCGTTTGGTTTCGTCATCGAACGCAAGACCTCAGATGGATTGGCGCTTGGCGAGTACCTACAAAGCTGAAACTTGGGTCCATCATGTCGTTGGAAAACCTACTGATAAATTCCCGTAAGAACGCGAGCGCCGTAGTCTCAATTCGCATTATATACACTGCTCAAAAAAATAGCGAGAACACTTAAACAACACAATGTAACTCCAAGTAAAGCACACTTCTGTGAAATCAACCTGTCCAGTTAGTGGTCAACACTGATTGTGAATCAGTTTCACTTGCTGTTGTGCGAATGGAACAGACAA
>JAOUQT010342360.1:0-12796 GCA_025769995.1 Xyliphius kryptos | reverse complement strand
CTGGTTGATTATTTACTGTTCAAAAGGTTAATGCTACAGACTTTCCCGTCCCCCCCCCCCCCCCCACCCCACTATGATTCTATGACATCTCTGTTGGTGGCGCTCTGCAGTGTGTGCATTTAAACGCACCCTCGAGCGTCCCGACGACATTTCACAGTCCAACACTACACTGCAGTTTAACTTTGTTACACTAAAGCCAAGCTTGTTTTTTAGCTTAAAGGTAAGCAGCGCCGCCCCTGTGTGTACGTGTGTGTGAGGGTTGTTAAAACGTTGCAGGAGGAACGTGTGAGAGAGTGTGTGCGCACTCGGCTCTGTGCTCACCATGCAGTGATCTCGTTTCAGGGCCTGTTGGTGGTTTATTTATATATAAGTTTTGTATGTATGCATTTTCTGATGTTCAGCAGAAGATAGATCTTATTTTTATATGTACATTGCTGCATTTTTGTAAGTATTTTATACTTTTTGTTTTTCTGCAATACAAGAGTATTATGTAAATATAGTTCCCTAGAAACACTGCGTGCTGTGATTTATTCATCTATTAGGGGGGTTTGGGGCGACTGCCATTTCAAAAATGTAATCAAGCCGTTAAGTACGACGCGCAAGCAACATCACTGATAAACTCGCCTTCTGTGACATGCACATAATTAAATTGGGACATTTGAAAGTCGCTTTGGGTAAAAGTTTCTGATATATGACGCATATATATAATATACATATATACAATCCAGTCTCGTTTTTTTTTTTTTTTTAATTGAACCCTGATGCAAGTAAATTAATACTGACTAGCATCTAGATGCTATGTATATACAAAGCAGTTTATGAAAAACAAGCGTCTCAGCCAATCAGAATTAAGGACGTAAACTACCCACCTTTTTTATATGTATATAATTTTATAAGATAGATATATCTAAGATTTGGTTTTAATTTCTAATTTTCGATGAGGTTTTCTAAGTTCTAATCGTACATTATCAGACAAACGTTTGGACACGCCTTCTTTAAGCTCCACTTGCTGTAAAGATGGACTTTGTAGTTCTAAGATTAAAAACCGTGGTACGCATGTGGATTGCTGTACATACTGTGTACTCTGGTCTCTAATGTTTGGACCCCAGTAGTAGTACCACAGAGCAGGTGTTAAATGGTTGGTGCATTAGTCCTATCCCAGCAGTCTCACTGAGGTGTTTAAATAAAACCCCCTCAGCGCATCAGTGTCCCTGCAGAACTGACACTAAACAATCCAACACCCAAATTATACCTGATCAACAGAGAACCAACAGATGGACTACAGTCTGTAATTGTAAAACTACAAAGTCCATCTACATAGTAGAGGAAGAAGGGGGTGTGTCCTAACATTTAATGAGTATAGTATGCATGCAAACAACTGGAATGTTGTAGGAGAACGCTATTGTGCAAACACCACGAAAACAAACACACTAAATCAAGATTTTAAGTTTTAGGACAGACCTCTAAATCACTGAATACAGATGTTTAAATTTAGGGACATAGCCATACATTCCATTTATTATTGTATGTCTCATTGTTATGGGAACAGTTTGGGAAAGGCCACCATTTTTTGTACTGTCATCAGGACTGTCCCACAAAAGCTCTGATCTCAACCCCATTAAACATCTTTAGGATGAATTAGAACTGCGATTCTGTTGTGTCAGAACTCAAACACACGTGACCACAAAATGTTGTGGAAAGTCTGGTATTAAAGAAACACAAGAAGGGCATGGTGCACAAAACCAGCCACCTGTTACCTCACGTCACATCTGCGTCCAGCAACCTGTTTAATTCAATTCATTAATCAATTAAAGCTGCGGTTTGATGAAATCCCTAAACGATCGCAACTTCAGCATTATTATTATTATTATTACGATCCGGGTGTAAATTAGGGTCAGTCTGTACTTCCTCCTCAGGACCGCGCGCTCACTCGTGTGTTAATTCATGCAAAGCTACACCTACACGCGCGCGGAGGAGGGCAGCTCCGTGCAGGAACGAGACCTTTTTTTTGTAGGATAGTTCTGGGTTCAGATCTGGATCCTCTGCGTCTCTGACTGAACCATGCAGGAGCAGGTGGTGTGTGTCGCTGCGGTAACCGTGCTGGGGGTGCTGGAGCAAGGTAACGGACATTTCACCCATCAGTTCAGCATCTCAGATTAAACAGTGTGAGGTGGGTCAGCGCTAACTTAAAATCAACTCAAATTAAAGTGATCAGAGTGGAATATGATCACCGAATATAAGATACAATGATAACAGACTCATAACTTATTATTTCTCTCACTTTGCGACGGGATGTAAATACAGCAGTAGGATTAAATAATGAACTCATTAATAAACATAAGATTCATTCTAAGAAGTTGATTTTTGCTTATAAATCAGGTTCTGTGAATTTCTGTGATTTATTTAGTTTACGAACCTTCTCTCTAATAAGTAACGCTCACTGCACTCATCAGCTCAGTTTTCTAACTATTTCCTGTTTATCTGAATAAAAACACAACTGACATGCTGTGCATACAACCTGTTCATAAGTTTGTAACGCAGCACATTTTGGGCGTAAGAGAGAGCTGCACTGCAAAAAATTAAACTAATGATTTATGAAGCCACACTGTTGGAACACACGCAGACTGAGCACAAACTTTAAAACTTCCTTTGAGATTCAGATGTATGATGGACTTTTAAAAAACCTGACCTCCCAAATCTATAGTGTTTAATTATACAAACCGTCCAAAAAAGGTATTTCAACTGGACAAATTCTAAAACCAGAATAACTTTTACATAAATAAGCATTATTCCCACGGCGGTAACTTTTGTGCCATGATGGATGTTGGCTTGTGTCCTGATCACTGATAACCCTCTGAATGATCCCTATATATAGATCCTGAAACTAATTCAGTCCATAAACACCTCACACCAACGCAATAAAGTCTGTCAGTGATCAAGTCTGTTCTTCATATCGTTGAGTTAAATAAAGATCCAAAAGAAAACAATACAGAAACCGCAGGGGAAACCGCGTCTATAATTTAACGACTTAAAGAGCGATCAATGTAAAATCCATCATATAGGATTATTATTTTGGACTGACGGCCTCATTTCTCATCATTCTGTTATTATTGGAACTCTGTTCTGTCCGTCAGCGTATTTTTCCCTGAAGGTGATCTACGCACGCAGGAAATTTTCTGTGGCTCCTCCAGCCACCTCAGGACACCCTGAATTCGAGAGGATATTTCGAGCGCAGTAAGTCATGGATGTCATTTTTTAAAATAATTAAGGATCTCATGTGAATTTGAATAGAAATCAACCTGAACGTTCTCATTTAATTTTGAGGAATAGTTTACTGATTTACGATTTATTTTGGCTTTAGTAACAAAACGTTAACCTATATGAATAATAAATACTATATTTATGTCTTTGTGATTTCAAAACTGGATCGAAAGTATAAGGACAGTGCTGAGAAGCAGAGTTTTAAAAGCTAAATGTTTCTTGTGTTTGTTTCAGATCGAACTGTACAGAGTATTTTCCGATATTTATCATCACACTGTGGGTGGCTGGACTTTTCTTTAATCAGGGTAAGAAACTGAACACGGCAGTCGAGGGACAAGAGGAAAGCGCTGCACTGCTGTGAGATAACGCCATGTTGTCATCAGATAATCTGCCATCTTTGTTTTACATACAAACAATAACCAGTATGTGAAATGCAAAACTGTGTCCCTCATGTTCTCCACTGTACGGTGTAAAACCTGTAGGTATGAATGACCGCAGCATTTTGAACCCTGGTGGTCATTTTAATTTGACTAAATGCACAAATCCCTCATTAAACCTAAATCTATAAGAGGAGGAGGCATGTATGGAAAGGTTTTGTTGGAATTAATTACCCAGATTTATATAATATTAATAAACCCACAAATATATGATACGGCCATGAGATTTACGTCATGGCGTAAAGAATGTTAAAAGGTTTTTTGAAAAATATCTTCTTTTTAATCACTTCAGATAAATATTCTGTAAGTGACAACACTAACATCCAACTTTAATGTCATAAACCTTTAAATGGAACCATCCCGATATTTATTTTCTCTCTGAATTCAATTTTGGGGGAGAAAGAAGGTAAACCGCGCAGTTTGGAGCCACAAAAAACAACAACAACAAGAAAAAAACTAAACACGCGATTTAAATATCAGATAATAAAATAGAGGGTCATTCATATGTTTTACCACAAGGTGGCAGCATTGAGCAACGAGACGCAAGAGCGAGAACGACAGAGACTTACACATTTCACCTAAAGAGGTTTAAATAACGTCTTGTTAAAAGTCTTTCCACAACATTTTACGGTATTTTTTGTTTTCGATCAAAATCGTCTTTGTTATTCATCCCAAAGTTGTTCAGTGGAGTTGAGGCCAGAGTTCCAAACTTACACAAACATGACTTTATGCTCCTTGCAAAGTCGTGATAAAAACCAGGGCCTTCCCCAAACTATTTTATAAGTTAAAAGCATATGAAGTTCGAAATATATTTAGACCTTTTGATTTATACACTTTTAGTATGAAATTAAAAGAAACAACTGAGTTTAATGATCAACAGGTTCATATAACGTTGCACCACAAGATGGCAGCATTAAGTACGAACCGAAAGATCCTATTGTCGACACTGTAAAATAAATCATCATAACCTTGTAATGTTGATTTCCTCCACAAGGTGTCTCTGCTTTTTTGGGCCTGCTGTACCTTTACGGACGTTTTCAGTACTTTCATGGCTACTCACGGTCCTCAAAGGAAAGGTACTGCATGCTCATCGCCCCATACTCACTCAGCGGACAAAAGTATTAGGACACGCCATGAATTCAGGTGCTTATTTAGACTTATTAACACAAGTGCCTTAAATAAAGCACATGCATCTTAAAAGGCCTATGCTTTTAGCTTTGTGGCGACAGTTTGGGGAAGGCCCTCTGTCTCTGCATGACAGGACATCAAGTAGAAAGCGTTTGGTGTGAAATAACTTGACCAGAGCACTGACCTCAAACTCATCCAACACCTCGGGAATGAACTAAAATTTAATTAGTGAGGCAGGCCCTCCAGCTGTAGCTCAGAAGCAGAACCCACTTAGAATGGAAGTCATGAAAGGTCCTGTACGTATAATGTGTAGGTGTCCCAATACTTTTGTCCATACTGTACAAAACACCAAATGAATACTTCTTTTGCATTTTAACACAATAGTAATTGTGTAATTATTTACTTACCCCTCGGTGTCCCTGCAGACTGGCTCCTCTGTATTTCACAGCGAAGGTGCAGTGGGGGATGATCAGTCTGTCCGGACTGAGCGTGATGTGCTGTTTGATGCGGCTGTATCTTGGGTTGGATCTCTACAGCACTCTGTTAGAAGTTCTGGGTCTTAATCAGCTGGAGTGAAGGGATCCTGCAGAGAAACCACGTATTATAACGACTTTGTCCTCTTCAGGGAAACGACTCATTTATATAAAACATCAGGTTAAAACCAAGCAATGCAAAAACACAGGGTTCTGTCACCAATAAAGAAATCCAGATCAATATGTCTGTTTTTATAACAATGAATGAAATCTTTTAATCCATCCTTTATCTGATTGATACATGGGGGGTGCATATACTTTATCTATTCAGTAACTGTGTCTTTAAATGAACACACAAACAATAGCCAGAACGGCAAAGGCTCAGCCAATGATCAGCTCCAGGATGATTAAAGACAGTTGCAATTGTCAAATCACCTCCAAACTGAATCCAAGCCACAGTAAACTCTGAAGACAGTGAAGCATGGTGGTGTTAGAATCATGATATGGGCATGTTTCTCTTGCTATGGTGCTGGGCCCATTTACCACATACCAGGGATCATGGATCAATTTGCATAAAGAAGAATACTGGAAGAGGTCATGTTACCTTATGCTGAAGAGGAACTGCCCTTGAAATGGGTGTTTCAACAAGACAACGCCCCTAAACACACCAGCAAGTGAACAAAAATCTTGGTTCCAGTCTAACAAAACTGATGTTATGGAGTGGCTATCCCAATCCTCGGACCTTAATCCGATAAAAACTTGTCAGGTAACATCAAAAGATTCCCTTTCTGAGAAAAAACAAGAAAAACAAATGAATTGTGGAAGGTAGACAAAGCATCTTGGGCTGGAATACCAAAAACTGTGGCTATACCACTAAATATAATGTTAGTGATTCATTGGAATGATAAATCATCAATAGAAAATGTGCAAAGGTTAAGTTTGTCCTGACAAATGCCAACTATTTTTTAGAACAGGCCATTTTAAAGATTTTGTTCTTAACTCAAGTTCTTTAACACACTTTGCAACAGATCTCATTTTTTTCTAATTCGAGAAGCTGAACATAAAAACAACCACAGACACTTCAGTCCCTCTGATGACCAAAAGAGGAACAACTACCAATGTACCACTTAAAACCACTGTGTGGAACTAAAGTCAAAGAATGTTCAGTATGCAAATATTAAAAGCAACTCTGGTTGGAAGAGCAGCTGTAGCGCCGTACTGAGGGTGAGATGCAGGTCAGCGTGAATCTGATGCAATAAAATCTTTTAATGCTGGATCTGTAAACCTCAGACTCAGAAATGACACACTACTCACTCCCTTCATTCAGAACTGATCCGTCAGAACGAGCAAAGTGCACAACGGATGTCTGGTTCCCCCTCAGGGTAAAGGTTCTGTACAATCTTTAAAATCTAAAGTAGAACAACAGAGGAGGTGCATCCACAGATCCTTAAAGATAAGAGCAGACAGGAAACAGCTGATAAAAATCACCTCGTGGCAAATCAGAACCAAACACTAATCTCAACGAGAACCTAAAACGGTACTGTTCTCTAATTTGGGATCTAACTGAGTGGATTTGGATGGTGCATGGTTTACATCCTTACAGTAAATCTGACTGTTCGGACGTGCGGATCTTCATGCACCACAGAACCCACTGCACGACTAATCTGTCCCACAGACAGGCGGCTTATTTTCCTGAATTATTGGAGGACTTCCGGAGAAAGAAGGAAAAGCAGGGAGGAAGTTTAGTGCATCCTCTGAAACAAACCACTGATAGAAAGCTTAAACTGCTGAGGTCACTTCATTTCAAGGTCACAATCTGAAGTCTTCTTGTGTATTTGGTTTGTTCTCTGATGTGGAAACTAAAGCAGATGTTAAACATCATGATAAAAGAAGAACGTTTCTCCTCATTTATGGCTGGAGCTTTGTTTCCGTAGGGTGCTGCCTTTTAGTGGATTATAAAGTATTTAGAGAAGTAAAGTCTAAAAACCATGTGCTGCATTCAGTTTCCTAAATAATTTATAAAATTAAAAAAAAATCTTTTATCATCAATTAGGCCTGGGCAATATACCAAAAAGTTACCGATACCGAAATTCATGACGATAACTGATGTCATTTTGCTAATATCGGTACTTTCAGTATCTTAAAAAAAAAAGAAAAGAAAAGTCGTTTCGTCAGCTACGTTCATGTTCCTTTAAGAGGCTGCGTGCTCTCTGTAGGTTAGCGAATTGTACCATCAATATGGCTGTGAAGTATTTATGTTGGCCTTATACATTATTTTTGGGGTATGTGTGTATTACAATTATGGTCTATTTATCGTTACCGAGGTGAACTGCTCAATATATCGCAATAGTCATATTAGCCCATATCGTCCCAGCCCTACCATCAATTGATTCTTTGCATGACAAGGCAGTTTATTAAGTCGGAATGCTAATACCGCTACATGCATTCACATCTGTAAGCTACACCAGAGTAAGGTGGCACTATGGAGGTCATCTCACTGTGTTGTGTCTGCCATTTTTGCGGTGGAATACTAAAGAACTAAAAGAGTATCGTAACTCCACGACGACATGTACGACGACATGTAGCCATTTTAGCATTACGATTTATATTAGCATTTACGACGGTCAGGTTCTGTACTGAAGTTTAAAAGTTTAAAAGTTTATTTCTGATTTTCACCAAGTTTCTTTTTCTCTATTAATATAAAGAATATTTTTTAAGCACACTGGTTACATCAAACTCCAGATATAAATGGATGTGTTACAAACATGCATCTAAATTAGGAGTGGACGCTCATACAGCTGCACACAGAGGCATATTTACGTCTAAGATTTAAGATGATGGGGAATTGCCCTCATACTTTTGGTCTCATTGGGAATCTGCGTTTGGTTTCATGTACAGGTTCATCGGTGCACCACCGTACTCCCTTTACATCAATATTTGCAGTGACTGACAATCAGCAAAGAAAATAAAGATCAATAGCAACATGTTTTGTGATGAAACACACAATTCGCTGACTCTCTCTCAATCCTCTTCCTTTCTCACACTGTTCTCACCGCCCTCCTGTCAGAAAGACAGAGGCCTCCCTCTCTCCTCCCTCTTCCCAATGTCTGCCGTTAGCTCTGCACTCTATTCTGCAGTGTTGATTTCTGTGTGCTGACGCTGTACTGTGTGTGTACTCTGTGTGTGTGTGTTGCTTTAGTGTTTATGTGCTGAATGTTGCTCTTGGCTGGTTCTTTTAGAGGCAGGATACAGAACACAGCTCGTACAAGGTGGTGTCACCCCGATGCTGAGAGATGCCGCTTCCTCTCCTGAGGTTTATCTGCCGTGGAGTGATTCAGGAACAGTTTAGTGAAAATAAAATGTTTTACATCTAAAGGTCAAAACCCACATCTGCCCAGCACACGAAACGTTCTCGCCTGGATGGGCATGGGGAACACACGCCCCCCAAAATCCTAGTCACTAGTGTATTATCAAGCAGAAGATGAGGACATACCACCTCAGTAACTTTACTGTCTTTGAAGTTCTGCAGTTGTGGGTCAAATATTTTTGACAAAAAGTCCATAGTGGAAAAGCTTAATTCATCATTTAATTCAATTAATACCGACTTATTATAAATATCATAATAAAAGAGTTGGACTTATGTGACCACGTGAACTATGATATCTATAAGCAATAAGGCTCGAGAAGGGCGTGCACTATTGTGAATAAATCACGAGCAAGCGGCGCAAAGTCACACCTTGTTCTGTGGTTTATTTACAATAATGCACAACCTCGAGTGCCTTATTGCTTTTATAAAACCATTAGAAACACCCTATAATAAAAAAAAAAACAAAGATTTATGCATTTATGAATCAAACCTTGTTATTTTATCATCGTGTGTTTGTAACTGTTTTATAAAAGCAATACGGCGCTTGAGGTTGCGCATTATTGTGAATAAATCACTGTAAACTGCACTCTGCTTCACCCCGAGCCTAACAAAATAAAATAAATCAGCAAGGGGCCAGCAAATGGAAAGTTTTACATTTTTACATCTAGATAGAGAAGCAATCAAGATATACAGAATAAATAAAAAAAAAAGATTTACAATTATGTACGACATTTGAGAATGAAGACAATAGAAGAACACCATAAATTCATATCGCACTGCAACAAGTATTGCACAGAGCATGACTGAATGGGTAGTTATAGAAGACAACATATTACACAGCAGGAAATATTGCACATACGATGATTAAATAGTAATTTCACGATTGTTATTTGTTAACTGTGGGCGTAGTTACTGAGAGCAGTGCTAATTGGGAAGTCTAACACATTACGGATGAGGCAGTCAGTCACTGAAGGTGCTGTCCAATGATATTAGGGTCTCGTACATGGGGTGAGATTCGTTGTCCATAAGAGTTGCTACACCTCTTTCCACTATTTACAATAATGCCAACTTCTCATACCTTTTGCTTTAGTAAGACACCTCATCCACAATACTAATACTCAGAGACACTCAGACACCGGTGGCCTTATGAATGTGTGTGGGTTTGGGTTTTGTTTTTTGTTGGTGTCAGAAAAAAAACACGGGACTTTACGCTGCCTAACATGAACCGATCAGCATCCAGCAGAGGGATATGAATAGAAGGACATGGCCTCCATTGTCCTTCTCAGTTTCCCTCGTTAACAATCGACATTGAATTTAGTGAGCTAAGTCAGGAAGCCATTTTTTTTCAGGCCTCCTGAAGCGAGAGCATGTGGGATTTGTTTCATCGCTCGCAGGAAATTTGATGAAGGATGTAGGAGCTGGAGGAGAAGTGAGGTGGAGTGTGGACTTGAACGGTTAGCTTTAATGGAGATCTTAAGAAACTGGGACAAAGCAGATGGAAGGTCACGAGGTGAACGCACACCGGCTGCTGAAGGCTGTAAACCTCAGACCATCAGCACCTTGTGTTAAGTGGTTTTAATGGTGGCGTTGGCAGAGTGACTGTCTGAATGATGACCATTAGGAATTCTGATGATGGTATGGGGTCAAAAAACATTTAATACACACCATCAGCAAACGGAACAAAAGTACAACTTTTCTTCTATATTCCTCAAATTGTAGTTTGTAGTTTTTAATGATTTCCTTCTTAAACTCGATCATGTTTCTGCTCTTTTTCTTTGATGAGCTTCTGGAACTTTATTGGGTCCCATTAAGGTCAAGCATTTAATTTATTTAGGAAAATAAAGCATGATAAATATGTGATCTGTAATCCAAAGTCAATGAAAACAAAGGTTCCACTGTATTAGAACACACATCTAACGGACTGAATTCCGCTGTTGGTTCAGGTATTCACAATCAAACCACATAGATTTGGGAAATTCTGTATAATTCGGTGGAAAAAGTTTATGAAACGCTATTTATTTATAACTATTAATGCCAAATTGTTAACTCTCAGCACCAATAATCCCACTTCCCAAATAACCACAAGGCTGTAATTTGGCAAAGTGATTCCCCATAATGTCTTTGGAAAAAATAAGTACTTCTCATCTTCATAAGTTTGATATCATCATCGACCGCAGGACCCCTCCAGTGTCACATGTACCTACAAGGCTAAAACAAGGTGATTAACTACCACACCCTTAGAAAAACTCGTTCTTTCCTTCCTGATCATTCGGTATCACCATTGAACCCAACACCTCAGAGGGACAGGGGTCTTTGCAAACACCCACAAAGATAAAACTTGGCCGCGTCATTCCTTATCATGTCATTGGAAAACCTACTGATAAAATCACGTAAGAAAGCAACCGCGTGGACCCCGTAGTCCCAACTCACACTATATTAATTCCACATATTCATTTCAGATTTTTAGTTGCCTTAAACCTCACACTTAATAATACATTTATTTGAAATATATAAAATTCAAAGCCATCAGTCATTCAAAAACGATCGCATTTCAACTTTCACATAGTTATGTTCTCCATCGAAGCACAGCACAGATATTCCACTACTTTTAGGGGGTTTATAAAGACCATGGTTGGTTAAATTTGATGTGGTCGAGGTCAAGGTTCCACCGACCAAACAGCTTTGGGTGCTTTGGAGTCAGGCTCTCTCATCCTACATTACAAATACGCTTTTGGATGACAGATACACGCTAAAATCAAAAGCCTTCCCAAGAGAACTGTTAATGCTGAAAAGGGGATCAATTCTAAATAAGTATTTAACCAACACACTTCATTCTGGAACGATGTGCTTTCATCTGTTATGGTTCCACCATCGAGTTGGAGAACTTGTGCCCAAAAGGCTTGATGTCAGGAACATGGGGGCTGCTCCACACTGTCCACAGGTCCAATCAGTGCTGCTTCACTTTAGTGTGATGGATTTCTGCTTAAATCTTGTTAGGAACCTGTTCTCTGTAAATTCTAGTACAATTTCAAATGATAGAACCATAAAGGTGTCCATGAACATTAGGTTCCAACCAGATGGAGTTCATCCTCAGGAAAAGGACAGGGTGTGCGCCACCTGTATCCTGTCCAGATGCTAATGTGTCTTAATCACAATTGGCAGCAATCCCTCCATGTTGGCATGCGGCGCTGTGATCACATGAGCAGAACAACAAACATACCAACATGGTTTCTTCTCTTCTGTCTTCTCTAAACTTACTTTCTCCCATGGGCTTGTTTATTTTTAGTTCTTTCTAAAACATCACTTGTGCGTCAATCGTGTTTGAGTCTCTCTATCTCCATGAAGATAAAAGCGTTTGTTTATCAGATCTGCACATGGTGGCGCTGTATCTGTTCAGAGATAAACCCGTCTGTGAGGAATGCGTTCTATTTACACCGCTGGAGTTTCATTACGGGTTAAGCTGAAAGTAAAAATGCGGCCGTTCGTGCACCTGTGCATCCGATGTTTACAAAAAGTGGCATTAGGTCAACTGAAAGCAAATTGCGCCCGTCGGGGAAAATTCCTTCAAATAGGTCCAGCGTTTGTCTTGCTGGTTCCTGAGAGGATGGAAGTGATTTTGTGGGGGGGGGGGGGTCGCAGATGAAGGGCTCTGACGCTTGGGAAGGGGTGCAGTTTGGAGGCAGTAGATGAAACGCTTCCCACACACTGTGTCTGGACTGCGGTGCATTTCATCTCACATATGGAGGTTTAAAGGGGAAGCGCTGAAATGTGGCTTGCAGACTCCAACATGCAACAAATCACGTCTTTATTGTAGATCGTCAAAAACGTGGTTAGTTTAAGCCTTTTATATGTTTTAATGTGGTTTACTCTCTGGCACATGACTGACTAGGGTTCTGTATCATGGATCATTGAGAGAGTTTTGTAGAAAAAGACACGCAACACTATGGCGTCAGAAAGGGTCCAAAAGTTTTGAGAACTCAAAAACAGAATTCGTAAGCAATGTTCTTCGTTGCACATTTTTGCGCTCGTGCTACTCATTTTTGTATTTAGGACCCGTTTTAACAGGTGGGCGGGATCTAGACAGTAATTGGCTGCTCGAGAAAAGTCCAGCCCACCCAGCCGTGCTACAC
>JAOUQT010342350.1:0-12796 GCA_025769995.1 Xyliphius kryptos | reverse complement strand
TTAGGAAATTGTGTGTTGTTCTCTAATTTTGATCTCCAGTGTATATATATATATATATATATATATATATATATATTGTATCATAAATCTGGTTATTGGTAAAAGGTGAATTAAAATAATGACAGAGTGGAGATCACACATTCAGTTGTCAAGAGACACACCACAGAAAGGTGAACAGCCCACATTCACACCTAGAGCTAATGTTGGCATTGGAATTTAACAACTAGCGTGTCTTTGTCTATGGAAGGAAATCCATGTAGGAATGTCTACATTCTATGTTCATAAATTTTATCGCTGCTATATTTTATATTCCATATATTTTACTTTTTACATTTTATTATATATATATAATATATAATATAATATTATATATATAATGTATAATTTTCAAAAATTTTACTTTTTAATATTAATGTATTACTTTAAGGTGAAACTGGGTCAGCCACAATTTTGTATTTTGTTTTTTATTTCAGGTACCAAATGTGATGCAAAATGACAAATTGTCTTTGGAATCATACAAATTCTACACAGAAAGGTTCTTATCCTGGAAATCAAACACGGGTCACTGCTGACCGCTGCACCCCCATGCTGCCTTGGTTTAAAAAAATTATAAGTTATAAATAAATGTTCATCTAACGTTAGAAATATGTTAATGTACTTGTTCATAGGCCGCACAACAGACAAGTACATAAGCACCACAGTGGTTAGCACTACACCCTCACAATAAGGCATATTACTGGGTCTTTTCCGAGTATTCTGATTTTCCTTTCACATTTCAAAGACATGCTGATAGGTTAATTTGAGATACTAACTGCCCTCCTGATTTGATTATTTATAAACTACAGTTGAGGAAAGACTAGGTGACCTACCTTGTAAAAAACCTTCACATAAAATCTTTATGACTCAGAATCATTGTAAACTGGTTTTTAGAATACACAAACGAATATACAGCGCACATATAAGGTAGTTCTGCATTACAGAGGGAGGTAAAGAAAGGTGTATTGACTTTGTGCGGGTGTCTTTATAAAGACAATCCATACCAGTCATGTTTTTAAATTAACAAATTCATTTATTTTTAATAGAAAGCAGGTATGAAAATTCAGTCACTTACAAGACTTTAAGTTTCAGATGAGAGAAGGCATCAGGGTGAATAGACATAATCCGGTTCTTACTCAAATCTCTGTAAAACGTGAAGAGAATTTATCATAATTCAGTTAAATATGTTTTCATCTCAGGGATGCTCACCAAGGGGTGTTAATGATATGTAACAAATCACTGCATGATAAAAACTCCCAAATAATAATTATATCTGCTAAGCTCCTGCAGAGTATTCTTATTCAGCAGCTACTCAAGTGCATAAATCAGGATATAATGATTATTTATTTTAAAACCAGCACCGTATAACTGAGAGTCTCAAATATTGTTACAATAAAACATATAAAGATATGCAAGTAGTAAAATATATTGGGTATTTGTTCGTTATATAAATTTACTGAGCAGGAGCCACACATTGGGACAGCTTTTGGGCAACTACAGTACAAGCGTCAGTTCAGAATCACGTTTTTTTACTCTTATTTTTGTTTTTATCAGTTCTACTTACTGAAATGATGGACTTTGTACTAGTTCCACAATTATTGACTGTAGTCCATTTCTTTGCGGACTACAGTACATACTGTGTTCTTTGATGGTCAGGACCCCAATAGTAGCATCACATAGCTGGTATTATTCGGTTGGTGCATTATTCCTATCCCAGCATTGTCGCTGAGGTGTTTAAATGGAACGACAGCAGCACTGCTGCACTAAAAACCCTTCACTGCAGACATGACAAACAGTACACCATACAAATCCCACCCGTTCTGTGAGCAGCATTTATAGGCAGTATGTATTTAGAATTATGAATAGGAAATTGCTGTGGGTCACATCAAAGTACTGCCTTCTGAATGCCATCTAAGTGAAAATTCAAACTAATTTACGTCAACAGCTTCAATAGGCTTATATTAAATAATTTTTATGATACACATTGGTTGGTTAAGATGTTACGAGAGGACACTGAAGAGGAATGTAGAGATAGACTGGCTAAAAAACAGACGTGACCTTACAGCTGATCACTCGTGATCTTATCACCCAAAAGGCATGATAATAGTAGGAGTGAACAGGAAAACTGTTTAAAAAACGTGCATTTATAAACCTGGAACACCCAACACAGCAACTGGGATGTCTTAATTGGGAGAGAGGGGTCCCCATGCCCATTCATGGCAGAACGATTTGGGCGCAGGGCAGATACAAACAGGACATCTATCTATCACTGGGCACACACTCCCACACAGACACTATATAATGGCAATCTAGAGCAACCAATTCACCTTGAACTTGACTGTGGGAAGAAACCAGAGGAAGCCTAGGCAGACACGAGGAGAACATGCAAACTCCAGTCAGATTGAGATTAAAAAAGATCCCAGTACTGAGAGACAAATGTGCTTAACACCGAGCCTTCGTGCCACCCTAACCAGGTATGTGCCACCCTCCTAAACAAAATCTTTAGTTTATTGTTTACAGAGGTTGTTTCTTAGTTATAAGTTTATGACTAAATTAGGGTGCTCTGCTATTATTAAAAAAAAACAAAAAAAAAAAGAAAGAGTGAAACACTTACAGCTGCTCAAGTTCTCCCAGACCCTCGAATGCCCTTTTAGTGATGGTCCTGATCTTGTTTCTTTGAAGCACTCTGAGTGAAATACAAACAAGTAATACATCATGATGCAACCTGCTGCAACAAACCAAAAATAACCTGTGAAAGAAAAATGAAAGACAACATACTGGGAGGGTAAAATTTACTTACAACGTGTGGAGTTTTTTCATGCCCACAAAAATACCTTCAGAGTCCTCAATAGCAAGCGAAACATCATTGTTCCGAATATCTCTAAAGAAGGTTAAACCAACAAAAAAATATGAACAGTTAGGTCAACGTGACCCTTAATAATTTTGGGTATAAAATAGTTTTGTTTAGTTTATACTAAACGACTCATCAACTATTTTGAAAATCATGTGTTTTTTATTCCAGCTTCTTAAACTATACAAATAATACCTGGTTTCTTTATGTCACTATGACAGTAAAGTGAAGAGCATTAAAATGTGGATAACATAACATTTAAGGACATCATCATCGTCTGATGTTAAAGACCAAACAACTTATTATTCAAGGAAATAATTAGTAGACTAATTAACAAATGTTGTTCACAGTTGCAGCCCTCTATCAAATCCCCCCAAACAAAGCTGCGTCCTCTGCTTCTCATATCAGACTTTACTGAAAGCAAGCAACCTCTTTTTTCCACCAATTACCAGATTACCACATTAAACTCACCATATCCCTCCAACCGTGTCGCTACCCATTTAGTCACCGTTGCCATGGAAGCCCATTCCAAATCAGTTTAGAAGCAGGCAAAACAAACCTTTGCTCATCAATCTACCACACCAACCTGGCGAATCTAGCCAATCAGTCACTTAAAAAAAGTTAAAGAGCTGGAATTTGGTGGTGTACAGAATCTCCTACAAACAAGCTATGTGTCAAAAAGTTAACGTTAAGACTGTTTTAGTTACAGTTTTTTTGCAATTACTTGTAACTGGAGGACATTTTGCCATTATTTCAAAGTGGCAGAGACAAAAATAGTATCCAGAATCCAGCTTTTAACACCTGGTATTTGTTCTGATGCTTTTGTGTTGACTGATGTTAATATTAACAGTTTATAGTTATTTTAGTGATATTCATTGCTTCCAAATAATTTGACTGGTTTGCAGTAGTAGATTTGTTGCTTGTTAGGTTGGTGGTTGGTTATTGGATATTCTCTTAAACCAGACCCGTTCATAGAAACTAGACTCTATACAATTATAAATCATCCTTTTTGGCTTACACGAACCTTAATTTTAAGAAATACAGTTTAAGTTCCAACTGCTGTTGTTATTTTCCATCAAGACAACCACAATAACCAGACTACAAGCTGAAGCCGTTACTTCTACAAATCTGACTTGTTCTTACAGTATGCGGATGTTTGCCAAGCCGTCGAAGACTCCTTCTCCCAAATGTGTGATGCGATTTTCACCCAGGTTTAAATTCTGCAGTAGTCCGAGGCCAGTAAACGAGGAGTCCTCTAGCCGACTAAGGTGGTTAAAAGATAGGTCCCTGTTAACAAACCCCAAAATAAATAGATTAGAGCATGTTAAAGGTAACAATATCTTAACACCTCGATATAAACTATTGACTAAGGACTGAGTAAAATCAAAAAAATAACACACATATAATATGTAATTTAATACTGATGATTATTACAATAAATGTTAAAGTATTGTTTAATTAAAGGCATCCCGTTGATGACCTAATTACGTTCAGCTGTACAACTGTTGTACATACTTTTTAATAAAGCAGTGATGCAGATGTAATGGTGTCTTATTTGCTGGCTTAAACAAATCACACACAACAGTGCTAATGGTGTTTTTAAACATCATTTATACACTCTTTACTCTATTGGACACAGCTATCAAAAAATCTGATATGTGACTTCATTTGTTGTGGCACGATTTGAGAAGGTCTTGCTTTAATTCATTACGTAATTAAAAACAATTCATTTATTAGCGCTCACAAGACACTGCCTACAGGGTGCATTTATTTTTGTTGTGTTATTTTCAGACCAGCATCACAGTGCTGCTGCGTCCTGCTCTTCAGAGGTCAGAGTAAAAAGAGTAACGTATGCAGAGAAACAGATGAAGTGCAGTCTATAATCGAAAAATGACTAAATTTATCTGAGTAGTAATAGAATCTGTTAAAATGGGTTACAATCAAATCTAACTGTGATTTGTTGAATAAAATGGGTACTTACAGAGCTATACAATATAGTGTGTTGCAAAATATTGGCAAAATTTGTTAAAGTGGGCTTCACTTACAGTTCTTCCAGACGGTGGCAAAACTCCCAGGCATCTGCTCGGATAAGACCGATGTTATTGTGACTGAGCCGGAGAAGACGGAGCATGTGGAGGCCATACAGCCAGCCTTTATTTAACTCTGTTAGGTTATTGTGTTCAAGCTCTCTGCATAAAAAAACATCAATACACTCAGAGCACTAACCAACCAGTGCAAAAAAAAAAAAAAAAAAAAAAAAAAAAAAATCACAGCATGGTGCCTGATCTAAAACATACACTGGTTAAATTCTTCTACTTTTGTTTTACATTTGATTTAACTTCAGCCTTTTTGACACTGAGAGCTACTTCTTGGGTACCAATTAATGCAAGAGCTACCAGTATGCTACATACGTCTAAAATAACAAATTAACTTTAATTATACATTATTGTTAATAATTAATTATATTCATCCATGTGAAGACACTGATCATGTTAAAGATTTCACATAATAATTATCCAAAATGCTCTAAATTCCCCCTTAAAATGTGTGTTTTTTGTGTGGCTGAGTGATTGTAAGTGTGTGCCCAGCCATATTCAGCTTACAGGTCCTACTTTAGCACCTTTAATGTTCTGTGATGTTTAGCTCTGGAGCGGATGCTGTTAATGAATTTAACGATGGATGTCATCACATGCCCAAAGCCGATTACCTTTGCACATTTTGCACAATGTTGCAGTGATAAAGTTTGGGAATTGTGCATCACCTCTAAAGTGTGTGATGAATCCTGTCATCGGCTGATCATAGCAGGTGCCCCTTTGGTAGTCACTGATACCAATAGCTTTTTTCTCCACAGAAAATCCCTTCAAAGCGTTATAAATGTTAACTTCGTGGTTGTCTTAAAGGGCCGCAGTGTCAGAAGTTCATGTTGTATTGAGAAATCCTTAAACATCTGGATACATACCATCAGCCGCGCTGAAATGGCTTCGGTTGCTTGTTATGAGTTTTTTTCCAATCTTGTGAAAACAGACTGCTGTTTGCACAAACCTTTTTACCCGCAGGCTTTTTCCACTTTTTGCCCGGTGGGTAGTTAGCATAGTAGCTCTCTGCATTATATTGTGCCGCTTTGCAGCTCAGCGGTAAGTGTCACTATGTTGAGCTATTTTTAGAACAGACTCGCGAGCTACTCATAAGGTTCTTATGGGTGACCGCAGACACCTCGTTGGTGACCCCTTATTAAACGCAATTATAATAACAATATACGGTAAAATCAGTAATAGTACATATATGTATGTATGATGATGCTACTCGTTGTGCTGAAAGGAAATTCACAAGTCACTCACAATTCCTCCATGTTATTAAGTCCAAACAAAGCCCCATCCATCAGTTTGCTGATACCATTCCTCTGCAGTTTTAAAGACTTTAGGGCCTCAAGCTCTTTGAAGATCAAACTGTCCACCACTCTGATCTTATTGCGTTTCAACTCCCTGATAAAAGAGACAAATTCTCACATCACAGCACATAACCCACAAAAAAACAGCAACAAGCCACATGCTTCTGGCTCACTGATTCAGCCATCTTTAAAAATGATAACACAAATTTAAGACAGATAGAAGAGATACGGGGCAGGAAACTGTACTTACAGAACTTGTAGTTGAACGAGAGTGAAGACTTTAGCTGGCAGCAGCGACAGACGGTTCCTGTTTATCTTCAGCACCAGCAGTGAGCTGAGGTTCCCAAAACAACCCGGTTCCAGAGAGCTAATTTTGTTGTTGCTTAAATTCCTGTAAACACACAAAAGGAATTGTTTGGGGGAAAATGGAATACAGCAAGAACCTGTGTCCTAAACCTTCACTGAACTAATGCAACACACATAAAGACTCTGAGAAAACTTTAATGGCAATGGAACTGAATATTTTGTTTGTTTAGTGAACCAATTTTAAAAATTTCAATTAAAATTTAAGTAACAACTTCATTCATTTAAATTTGACAGCTCACTCAGTGCCACCTCAGTAACATCTTTAATCACACTTATTTTTGGTTGTTGATGGACAGTGGAAAGTGGATTGTTGTGGAACAGTAAGGCTACTTTGACAAGTGACTAAATTGTACACATTTTTTTTTTAAATATGTCAATAAAAATATATCATTAAAACATTTTTATTGGCACCTCCAAATCATGAAGTGATTTGATCAGTTTACATACCATGAATAAGTATTTTTCATATAATTATATTTTTATTTTTTTCAAAAATAAGTGATATTTTCTTTTTAAATGAACTATGGAGTTCTGTAACTGACTGCTAAAAGAATAACAAATCTAATACCCATCTTAATTTCACTTTACATTGTTCTTTTGAGCAAAACCTGTTTGAAGAAGGCAATATAAGATCCAATCGGCCTTCTATACGAATGTGAGAGCAACAAATAATATAATATTCAGCAAACTATATATAAAATTAAAATGAACATTTCTACACACTGACATTAATTTCTTCTCTTAACACTTTGCAGATTTCCTAACTAAAAGTACAAGTGACTAATAGATTCCAGTACAGTATGTAGGATCAACTTAACACTATGTTATATAGATCATTTATCATAAGCGCTTATAGCAATACTATAAAGGTTTTACTATAAATCAGAAATCATAATTTTTGATGTTGGATGTCATTTTTTGTGGAACAACAATGTTTCTGAAGCAATAGTTTTAAATATGATTTTATATAATATGATCCACTGTCTGCACAGTCTGGCTACCAACTGTATTTATGCTCTGTCTAGCCAACTCTATTCTAGAACAAATAACTAACCTCTCGCCAAGTCTCGTCAAAACTCAGAACAAAAACAAACATTTACCATGGTTATGTCATTTTTTTTTACAAGAAGTATTGGGTAGACTGTTAAAGGACATACAGGTATTTCAGCTGCATAGGAGGAAATGATCCAGCTTTCAGCTCGGAGATGGAGTTAGAGCTTAGATCCAGACTTTCCAGACTTGAATATGGCAAAAGCTGCTCGGCCACCACGTCAGAGATCTGGTTATGGACACTAAACACACAGACACTGTGTCAAAACAGACAAAGCTGATCTCTTTCCAAATAAAACATGCAAATTAACACAGCTGTTAGGTTTACTGAGTTCATTTCAAATACAATTAGATTAAGAATGTATTAAGAAGTATTTTAACGCACATTTCCACACACTAGAAAAATTAACCTGTTTTCTAAACCTAATAAAGGAACAAACACTTACAGATGCAATACAGTGATGTTGGAGGATGCATATCCAAGAAAAGGTACACTTGTGAGGTCATTATGACTCAAAGACCTGAAAAAACAACAACACAGGCCTCATAAACAAATATGACTACAGTAACAATTATATACAACTAGTGTGACTGTGCAGCTGAATTGTGTTCATTGTAAATTCAAATATTAATGACAGAAATTCTAATAGCCATCGTTTGTTTGCAGTAAAATATATATATCTGTTAACAACTAACCGCAATCCATCAATGTACAAATGTAGACAGACAAAAAGAAAAAAATTACACAGACATGCTTTATTCAGGATAAGACTTTCAAGCATTATGGGTCAACTTAGTCGTTAAGACTTATTATCACTGAAATTAGTTTTCAGGGGGTCTCAGTGGGTTGAGCTCTCAAGCTTCACTTTCCTTTTACAGTCCTAAGATGTGTGAAATAGTCCTCAGGTTGAAATTTTCACTAGTCTGATAAAGTTTGGTATGCATGTCCGCCCCATAATGGACTGGTGACCCATCTAGAACGCATCCCTGCCTTTTGCACTATGGACACTAAGTTCTAGCACATGTGATGTTTTATAAATGCCTAAGACTAAGACTTGTTAAAAAATCTGAGAAAGTTCCTCAACATGGATTCTCATTAATATATAATAAATAAAGGTTGTACTTTTTAAATTGCTCATGTCGTTAAATTATTTAACCTGGATATTTATAGTCATAAAGTGGAAATAACTTTAAAGACTGCAGGATGTGCAGCAACCATCAAGACTATCCAGATTACAAAAACATAAAATGTATTTATGCTAGCTGATATGCTCTACATGGAAATCGGTGGCACAGCGGTGCAGCATTTAGTGCATGTTTACCTGAATAACTATAAAAAAACTGTATATAAAAATTAACAGTCATATTGTTTGGATACAGTTTGGACCCTGTATACTAAAAAAAGACAACCATTTACAACATAAAGTCAACATAAAGTTAGATTTTTATGAATGCTGCATGAGTATTCCTCTTGGGAACATTCGACACCCCTTGTGGGTGGCCGCAGAAATTTGCTAAATATCTTCTAAAGTTACTGACATAAACATGACATGGTCAAAAATCTATATCTGTTACAAAACATTTTACTTTGACAGCTTACCTTGATGTTTGTCATAGATTTTGTGTTTGATTTCTGTTTTTGTCCCTAATAACAACTTAAATCTAAAAAGTTGGGGAAACTGTAGCAGAGTAGGGATAAGACGATTTATCGTTTTTGCAATTAATTGCGATTAAAAATGTTTTAATACATTTTTAGTGAGAGCAACACAAAATCACTAAGAAAAAAGTAACTCAAAGTAAACCAAGTAGCTCAACACGCATGAAACAAAAACAGAGTTACACTTGCAGCACACTTGTCTGTTTACTTTGTCCTTACAGATTTTTTTTCTTTTAAATGAATCTGGAAAATTCCTTTAACGAACACAGAATTCCTTTTACTTTTATTTTCACAAGAAAGCAAAAGCTGAACATTATCTGAAAGATTACCTAATAATTGTCCTTTTTATATTACGCATAATGAGCATACGAATTATGATCATATTTTACAATATTTTATAATCGTACCCTAAAAATCTGTAATCTTCTAATCCCTTGAAAAGTTACACAACTCTCAACATTTTCTTCTAACAGTGTGGAGAATTTTCCACTGACCCAACATTATAAATCTATTTAATCACCTTTCTAAACCATCACTGTAATAATTACAATGTAATTCATGCCACTGAAAAATCACCTGTACCTTACTGGTTTAATTACGTTACAATAGCTGGGCCAAGCAGCACAAGATATATTATTTCACTATAAATATTATTTTAAAACTACAACCTCCTCTGAAACACAATAAAATTATACTGTCTAAAAATGTTAGGATGCATTGTTGCAAATAAAAATG
The DNA here is from genome assembly GCA_025769995.1 of Xyliphius kryptos. Lineage (NCBI taxonomy): Eukaryota > Metazoa > Chordata > Actinopteri > Siluriformes > Aspredinidae > Xyliphius > Xyliphius kryptos. The sequence continues at coordinate 2,713 of JAOUQT010342350.1, read as the reverse complement.
TCTAGCTTGTGGAAACAATCTGCCTTGACATATTTAGCACTTTCAAATTTAAATTAGACAAAAAGACCAGCTTCAGGATTAGATTAGTGAAATAAAACGGTTTCCTCATTGTATTGTTAAGTTTATCAGCTCTGTCCGAACTTCTTTCCATCCAGCTGCACACATGTAAACAAGCCACTTACACATGACTGACCCAGGCTGGAACCTGAGGCAGATTGAAGGACAGGATTTTGCGATTGCAGTCCAGCAGTCTGGGTTCATCTGCAGCTGGAACTTGAGGACAGACACAAGGAGAAGGACAAGGATCCAGGCCCAGAGCTGCGCTCACCACCAGTATAAAGAGGGCCTGGGGGATGGGCCAGGCCGGCGCCATTTTCCCTCTCACTCGCCAACACTTACACAAATAAGGACATTAACAGAAGAAGCACGGCCCGAACGAAGTTTTACAAGAACTCTGGAGCCGTGCACACACTGGTGTCCAGTGAAACGTCTAAAATAATCGTTCTTCGTGGATAAAAAGATTGTGTTTTGTCCATCATGGAGCTTTTTTCCTCCAACCTTCCCTCCGGAATTCCTACTTCTCTTTCCGCCTCTGTCCCAATCACTGCAGCAGCAAGCAGCAGCACTCACCCACAATCCTCAAACCCTCCAGAATAAAGCCGGCGTCCAGTCCTAACGGCACGGCAGTCCATTGTTCGCCCACATAAATAGATATAAGAATCCTCCTGCATTAAGTTGGCCCTACAACACTTTTCCAAAAGAAAACAAAAGCTTCTATTCTGCACTGACACGCGATCTCCTGCTCGCTCTAGCGCCCCCTGTTTTGCGCATGCGTACTGGCGCAAACAGCCAAGCGCCGTTCAGTCTGCAGGTGGAGACATTCCTCAATAAAACATGAAGGGCCGTTTTTTTTCTTTCAGGCTGGAATGTGGAGAAGCATCCTCCACCCTAACAGGATCCACTGTTTGGTTGTTTTAACCGTTTGGTAAAATAAAGTTTATAAAAGAAAAAATGTACATATAATTTATGTTCTTTCATTCTGTGAGTTAATGCAATATATATACAGTCTGCTCAAAAAAATAAAGGGAACACAAAAATAACACATCCTAGGTCTCAATTAATAAAATATTTCAGAAAATCTTTATGTAGTAGATAGTGGAATGCGTTGAGAACAAAATAACATAAAAATGAACAAAATGTAAATCAAAATTATTATCCCATGGAGGTATGAATTTGGAATCATACTTAAAATCAAAGTGGAAAATCAAATAACAGGCTGATCCAACTTCAGTGGAAATTTCAGCGGGAGAAAAGTGGAAAACCTCAATGCGGACATGGGGAAAACATGGAAACTACGCCTAGATTGGGATTAAAACCTGGATCCCCAGTGCTTGATCTTGATCCTCAATCACCCATCTTAACTATCTTGGTCTGGTTCTCAGCATGTTCCCAGCATGCACTGTTATACTGATGACAATGAGCTTTATTTAAGTCTTAAATCTGACTTTGCAAAGATTTTAATTTCTCGCAGACACCAACATTATACGGCTCGTATCTGGATAAAGTGCATGACTAAAACCCTTTTAAATATGGGTACAAACAAAATAGAATTTGCCCTTGTAGACTGCAAATAAGAACTTCTTTTTAATATAGAACTAATATTAATGGTATTAGTACTCAGCGTATATAAGATTTAAGAAATTTAGATTTTTTTTAGTCCCATATAATTTTCTGCTCATAAAATAATCTATATGTTGTCACACAAGTATGAAATGTAACCTAATAAATCAGTTTGCATTCTTGCTTTAGTACGTGTCATGTCATATTAGTGGGCCCTACAAGACAAATTACTAGTATGAAACATTCATTCAATCATTATCTTCTGCTTATTCATTTTTGAGGGTCGCAGGGGGGGGGAGGGGGGGGTTCCCCATGCCCATCCAGGGGAGGACATCTCTGGCGCTGGGCATCTGGCGCTGGGCACTCACACACACAGCCACACACTCATAGACACACTATACAGGGCAATTTAGAGCACTCAATCTACCTTGTATCCATGTTTTTGGGATGTGGGAGGAAACCGGAGGAGACGCGAGGAGAACATGGAAACTCCACCCAGATTAGGATTCGAACCGGGAATCCCCAGCACTGAGAGGCGAACGTGCTAACCACTAAGCCACCGTGCCGCCCTGTATGAAACATACTTGACAAAATGATTTGGATTTTAATTTGGATTCTGATATAATGTTTCGTCTTTGTTGCTTTTTAGCTTCCCCCTTCCATGCACTGTTCTCCACCCACCCTGACAAAACTATCACTTTTCTAGGATTACATGTTTTTTTTGTTGTTGTTATTGTTATTTACCATTATTACTTGTGGTGGCAGTTGCCAAAGTACAATGTATAACTATGTATGTGACAAATAAACTTTGATTTGATTTGACTGCAGTCTCCTGACATGAGAAGCTAGCCTATTGCCACCTGGGCTAATCTGTCATTTCAAGTTAACCCTTAAGGCAAATATTTCTCTCAGGCTTGTTTTTAAATACCTCATATGTCTCAACATGCTTATAGATACCTTTATATACCTTTCCTTCTGACCTTTAAAAGAAACAATGCCATCCATTTTTCTCACGATGTTTGTTTTATATTACTAGAGATACTATTCATTCATTCATTATCTTCCGCTTATTCCTTTATGAGGGTCGCGGGGG
>JAOUQT010342325.1:0-12797 GCA_025769995.1 Xyliphius kryptos | reverse complement strand
TGAAGGGGTGAGAACATGTGAGAGAGACCACGTAAAGGGGTTGAGAACTTGTGAGAGAGACCATGTGAATGAGAGAGACCACATAAAGGGGTGAGAACGTGAGAGAGACCACGTAAAGGGGTGAGAACCTGTAAGAGAGACCATGTGAATGAGAGAGACCATGTGGATGAGAGAGACCACACGAAGGGGTGAGAACATGAGAGCGACCATGTGAATGAGAGAGACCACGTAAAGGGGTGAAAACATGTGAAAGAGACCACGTGAATGAGAGAGACCATGTGAATAAGAGAGACCACGTAAAGGGGTGAGAACATGTGAGAGAGACCATGTGAAAGTGAAAGCATGCGAGAGAGCAGGAGCATGAGAGTGACAGAGAGGCAACAGTGTGCGAGTGTGCGAAGGAAAGAGAGTAAGAGAATGTGTGTGAGAGAGCAGAAGGGAGAAAATGAAGTGAGAGAGAGAATGTGTGAGAGAAAGCAACAGTGTGTGTATTCAAGAAGGAGTGTAAGAGAAAATCTGTAAGCAAGCGATGGGTTAAGAGAGGCCATGCGGCAGAGAGCGAGAGAGAGCGTGTGAGGGAGAGAGAGCGAGCGAGTGCAGTGTTAGCTCCAGATGTTGAAAGGTTTGTGTGAGCATTCTCAGGTTTCTGCAGCAGGGAGCTGATGGAGTGTGAGTGCTGTGCAGTCTCTCTCTCTCTCTCTCTCTCTCTCACACACACGTACGTGTTGAGCAGGATCCCTGTGTGTGTGGCGTTCATGAGCTCGTGTTGTTTTCATCATGGGCGTCTCAGGAAACTCTGAGGGCCGCGTGTCCGTAACTCTAGACGTTGAATTATTCTTAGAGCGTTTTCCTTCCACAGCTGTTACTCTATACTTTAATAACCTCTGCAGAACGTCTGAGCAGCCGAGTGGGAACACCAGCGACTGGAACCGATACCGCCGGATTCGTTTTCCCGTTCTGTCAGACTGGAATGTTCCTGTTTCCACACCTTCAGCTTCCTTACAATGAAAGCCATCGGGCTTCATCGGAACCGAAGACACGTCCAGAGAACGCTCAGAGAACGCTCAGAGAACGTCAAACTGCACTTCACTGATCGGTCTGTAGTCCAGCAGTCCTTTCTTTCCTTGGCTGCATGTTTGGGGTCGTTGGCGTGCTGGAAGACCCATCCACGACCCATTTTCGGTGCCCTGGCGGAGGCAGAAGGTCATGATCCAGGATTTTGGTTACGTGACCCGGTTCATCAAAGTTGGCCTGTGCCCTCAGAACCTTCCACCACCATGCTTGACGGTGGAGATGGTGTTCTCAGGGTCACATTCTGTATTTTTCTTCCTCCAAATAGGTCTTGTTGGAGCCAAAGAGCTCAATGTTTGGTCTTATCTCACAGAACCTTCTCCCAGTCTCAAACTTGAGGTGGACCTGGACGTGAACCTTCTTGAGCAGGAACCTCGCGTGCACCGTTAGGTCTCGGTGTATCACCAGTAGGGTTTTTTGGAGATCATCAAACAGCTTCTCCCGTGTAGTTCCTGGTTGACTTTCCCATGGCGACCACGCCCCCTTACGTGCGTCAGCATTCCGCTGTCCCTCAGTTCACGTGGTCTACCACTTGGTGGCCGAGTTGCCGTCGTTCCCCAACACTTCCAGTATCTCATAATCCAGCTGACCGTTGACTGTGGAATATTTAGGATTGAGGAAACTTCACGAGTGGATTTGTTGTCCAGCCGTAACATTATTGACCGTAACGCACACCTCAGGTTCGTATCAATTTGTGATATACATTTCCCCACGGTTTTTATTTTCATTTTAACCAAATGCATTCTGTAATTTGGCCACTAGAGAGCAGTATTTGATTCTTAACAAATCGGTATCCTGTTACTCGGCACTCACTTTGAAAACCGGAGCGGAGAACGCCGCGAAACACCAGATTATTGGCAACACATCTTTCCCGTGATTTATTCACAATAAGGCCACGCCCTCTTGTACCGTATTGCTTGTTTACCGTGTTTCTGTTTGGTAGACGATGCAGATGACGGAACGCATACCGGACTCCTTATAGATGTGATGTCTGTAACCATGACTGGTTTGGTCAATCCTGTGTTATTAACATGTTCTCCACACATCCTCTCTCTCTCTCTAGTAACCACTGACCGCCGCCGGAGAACCCACATCATTCATCGTCCCGTGATGCTTGGAGCTCGAAGAGAACCTACCAACAGTGCCAGGAGAACGAGACGCGTGATGGACGTTGACGTTACCGAGGGCTGAACCCGTTCCAATTTGCCAATAATTACATTTACATGAATGCAGGTAATCATCGCAGAACGTCTATAACGGAACGCTGGTTCTAAAGATCCAGAAACGTCGGAATGCTGTAAATAAGACCGGAATCCTGAAATCCTGGGTGATGCATTGAGGACGTTTTTATAGCGATGATGTTTACGTTTAATAAAAAAAAAAACCCACCGTACACCGATGACGACGTACAAACCGTCGCCAAACGCCAATGCACGTTTATTTGCACTATATATTGCACTAGCGTTCGGCCCTTTAGCATCACGCTATACATTTATTCAAAATCATACAAATAATTACGTCCATTACGATTGACGACGTCAACGATGATCTACGTTTTCTGGCCACCCGCATCGCCGCCGCTGTGAATACCGTATGGATGGCGTTTGTAGTTCTGCAGAGCTGCTGCTGGACCGAGAATCCTCCACCAACCACGACTGTCCCTCCTGCGGCGTCCAGTCTGCAGCGTCCTGGATCACCGACGGAGGAGCGGATGAAGGATGAAGAACTGTAATTCTACAGCCACAAGGTGGAGCCATAAGGTGGACGTATGTGGAAACATCCAGTCAGAAGGACTACAGTCTGTCATTGTAGAACTACAAAGTCCCTCATACGCCGCGTGGAGCGGAAACAAGCCAGAACTTACCTGAAGATGATCCAGTTGAGGGAGAACATACTGTAGACAGATGACACAGCAGAATGGTAAAATACAATCAAACAATCAACGAGGATTCAGGGGAACCAGCGCACCCTGGTGGCTCAGATCGGCAGGCGAATTAAGGAAGGAGCTGGTAAAAAAAAAAGTGTAAGAACCTCCACAATGGTTCCAGGAACCACTGATTTGAGGAACCCAAAGAGCGTGACGAGAAATGTTAAGTTACAGGTGCCAATAATTTTGTATTTGTGTTCAAAGAAATAAACATGAAAATTAAGGAAAGTGTGATTCTAATGTTCTGGGAGATAAGGTGGTGTTCCTTAGTGATTAGCATGTTCTCCTTTCAGAGCTGGGTGGTGATGATCCAGTTGAGGGAGAACATACTGTAGACAGATGACACAGCAGAATGGTAAAATACACCAATTGTACCTACAGAAACCCGAATGAGGCCTTCAGAGAAAAGAATACGGTCAAGCATGGTGGAGGATCAAAGGGGGTTCTGATGTTTCTGATCCATCATCAAATCTGAGGGGCATCTTAGATTCTCAAAGCTTAATGTGGACCATGGTGTCTCCATCAGAGATCCAGTGGGGAGGTTCAAAGGTTCTCTCTCTTTCCCTCCCTCTTCGTCTTTTCCTATTTATACAAAAATGGAACTAACAAGATCTTCTCAACGAGAAAACGGGGTTCGGGGAACCAGCGCGCTCTGCTGGTTGGATTGGGCGTAGCGTAATAAAAAACGAGTTCTTTGTAGGTACCTTCTCCGTCATTTTTGATCTCGTCTCATTTTAAGGAGTTGTCTCCAATGAAATGGTCTTTCAATGCTATGGACAATATCTTCTCAACGAGGATTCAGGGGAACCAGCGCACCCTGGTGGCTCAGATCGGCAGGCTAATTAAGGAAGGAGCTGGTAAAAAAAAAGGTGTAGGAACCTCCATAATGGATCCAGGAACCACTTATTTGAGGAACCCCTGTTTCCAAAGAGCGTGACGAGAAATGTTAAGATACAGGTGCCAATAATTTTGTATTTGTGTTCAAAGAAATAAACATGAAAATTAAGGAAAGTGTGATTCGAATGTTCTGGGAGATAAGGTGGTGTTCCTTTGTCCTCTCAGCACTGGGGATTCCCGGTTCGAATCCCAATCTGGGTGGAGATTCCATGTTCTCCCTGTGGATGTCCTCCAGGTTCTCCGGTTTCCTCCCACAATCCAAAAACATGGATTTAAGGTAAATTGGCGGCTCTAAACTGCCCCCTATAGGCTGTGTGAGTGTATGCCCAGCCCTAGATTGGCGTCCGGTCATGGGTGTGTCTGCCCAGCGCCCGAAACGTTCTCCCCCGGATGGGCGTTTGGAACCCCACCGTGACCCAAGTGAAGAATTAAGCGTAAGATATTCAGAAGATAATTATTTTATAAAATCTGAAGATCAATCGTTTTTAAATCAATTTATTCTCAGAGAACCATCAACACAAAATGCAAAACAAAAAAAGCAGCATAATCAGTCCATAATTTTCTTTCCAACCACCGGCTGTTCTTCATCTCTGAACCAGTTTCCTCCTCAAACTCACACGTGTCCACAAACTTCTGGCACCTCTGGCTATCTTTGCGCTGGACGGAAGCCGCAGGCTCCTGAGCGGCTCCCTTATACAGGTGAGCACTCCGGCATTGTGGCTGTGCAAATGCTCATGGGAAATGTAGTTGATCCTCCGTAGCTGATGGTTGTAATAGCTTTGGAGGTCGCACAGTTCCTGCAGCGCCGCCGCCGAGACGATGGAGGTGTCCGACGGGCGGCCGGTCAGGGCGGACCCGGGGGGAGGAGTTTGGGGATGGCATTTGGAAGCCGCGGTTAGAAGCTGCATTGGTTTCTGAGATGTGCGGTCACGTCGTGCGGCGTCCTCCTGGTTGTGAACGTTGACGTTGACCTCCAGAACGCGAGGTGGCTCACTGTGAGGTGGCTGTACGGGGAGGCACTGCTCCTGCTGAGGTCGCGGTTCCTGATTGGGTAATTTGGCATTTAAGCTGAGCAACTGAACGCCAGGTTCCTCCTGCGGCTCCGCTCGGATCTGAGAAAACAGGAGGTTGGAGAACTCAACGGAACGTCATGTGGAAGGTGCTAAGCGGGTTCCTGATAACTAGCGGAATAGCCGTGCTGCTCGCCGGGAGTGAACATGATGGCGTGAAAGCTGATAGGCAGTTGTTTTTGAATGAGTGATGGCGTTTGGACGGTTCCCGGTTCGAATCTGGAAGGAGTTTCCATGTCCTCCCCATGTCTGCGTGGGTTTCCTCAGGGTTCTCCGGTTTCTTCCCACATTCCATGGATTCAAAGTAAATTCAATGCTCTAAATTGCCCTGTATAGTATGTGTGTGAGTGAGCGTGTGCCCAACGATGGATTGGCGCCCTGTTCTGGGTGCCCAGCGCCCAGATGTTCTCCCCTGGATGGGCATGGGGAACCCCACCGTGACCCTAGTAGAGGAATAAGCGCAAGATGATGGATGGAATATATGGAACGCACTTGGTTCCTACGAGAATTTATCAGTAGGTCAACCAAGGACGCCATAAGGAACCTGTTTTTCCAACGACATGGTAGGGAATCACGAGGTCATGTACCTTCAGGTCTGTAGGTACTCGGGAAGACACCAATGTGGCGTCTCGCGTTTGATGGCGATATCAAATGAAACATCAAACGTAAGAAGGTGGGACACTAAGATCTTTCCAAAGACATGATCGAGAATCACGATGGACAATGAAACTGAAACCCTGGTCATTGGGAGGTTTCATGGCTAAATTGGCGCCGCCTGGTGGCCAATCGTCATTATTGCACCAGTAAGAGCAACAGTGTGCAGGTTCAATATTGCAACATTATGAGTGCAGAGTTCCGAAGATTGCTTTGAGGAACCTGAAGGTCAAGTAGAACATCTCCCATGACCTGCACACTCACCGGATCTAAATATTATTCAGCCACTTTGTTTTTTTTTGGAGGAGCGAGTCGGAAAACGTCCTCCACCAGCATCACGTAGTGACCTGGTCACCATCCTGCAAGAAGAATGGCTTCAGTTCCCTCTGACCACTGTGCAGGACTTGTAGATGTCATTCCATGGAAGAATTGATGCTGCATTGGCCGCCAAAGGAGTTCCTACACCATACAAATCAATGATTGTGGTCTACAACCAGATGTTTCAGTTTCATTGTCCAACCCTCCTGTAGATCTGAGCAAAATAAACATTGTGCTTTTATTCTGTAAACTATTGGCAGCTTTCATGCACCGTCTCTCACACTGCAGTTGGGTGACCTTCTGCCGCTCCTGGTGCAGCTTGGTTTGATGGCTTGTGACTCTCCAGCTTCCTCTTGATTCCATTCCAGAAGTTTTCAATGGAGTTCAGGTCTGGAGATTGGGCCGGCCATGACGGGGTCTGGATCTGGTGCTCCTTCATCCATTGGTTGACCTCGCTGTGTGGCATGAAGCATTGTCCTGCTGGAAGACCCGTCCTCAGAGTTGGGGAACATTGGAGAACCTTGTGTGGGGATTCATCCATCCTTCCAAAGATCCCCAGAAGCATCCCCAGATCATCACCAAAATCCAGAGTGGGTACAGGACACAGTGGCTCGTATGGCTCTCCAGGTCTCCGTCTAACCGTTAAGACGAGCAGATGTTGGGCAAAGCTGAGAACTGGACTCCGTCCTCCACGTTCCAATCCTGGTCTTCAGCAAACTTCAGCCTGGTTCTCCTTTGGTTCTCATTCATGGAAGGCTTTTTTTGTAGCTTTACTTGAGCCCCACTTCCAGGAGCCATTGGCCGTTCCCATTGTAGGTCACTTGAGGTCGTCCTGCCATTTGGCCCTCTGCCTTTGTAATCAAGAGGAAGATGGAGAGTCACAAGCCGTCAATCAAAGCTGAACTGCTGGAATGTTTCATCAGGAGTAGCATGAGGTCACCCAACAGCAAGTTGTGTAGGAACTGTTTTTTTTGCAGATTTAACAATCAACGCACTTCTCTAACGGACCAATCATAATCCGGTATTTATTCAACATTCAATCAACGGCCTTAAAGCGACAGAAACACGTAGGAGCTGAAGGAGCGCCGAGCCGTGACGTCTGAATATTAAATATGAGGTCAGAACGATTAGACGCCTTTGGGCCGAACAGTTCTAGGAACCGATGAGAGGAACTAATTACTGGGAAGCGTTACCCCAATTCCATTTGGCAGACGCTTTTATCCAAAGCGCCTTACAAGTATCCCATCTTGGGATCAGAACACAGGGTTGATACAGAACCCTGGAGCAACGAGCAATAAGGTTCTTGCTCAAGAACCTGAACCCTGGAGCAACGAGGGTTAAGGTTCTTTCTCAAGAACCAACTTTGGTAACTTCATTGGAGCTGGGATTTGAACCCCCAACCTTCGGATTGATAGCCCAACACAGTTCCCGCTGAGCTACCACCTTAAAGTTCTGTTTGAGAACCATCACCATGTATATAAACGTTCCTCCATTGGTTCTGAGAACTATTCAAGCGGCCCAAAGAGCATCTAATAACAGCACCCTGGAGATGAGGTGTGGGATTAGTGATGGGGGTGATGAGAGACACCTCCGCGGTGAAGGAAAACAAGGCGGGGTTAAATGATTAGTGACGGACAGGAAGCAGGACAGATGAAGCATGTTCTCCCAGGCCCACGGAGAAAAAGAAGGGAACTGTACTTTTTGGGTTCTCTTTTCTGGTCGGGGGTTTAGGGATCGGACTTGCTCTTGAGTTTCTTGGGCGCGGCGGCAGCGGGTCTGTTCCCGTCGTTTGCTTTGCGCTTCACACTGTGCTTATCTCCACTGCCTCCGGTGTCATTCACCTGCGGGCAGTACAGCAGAGTCAGCGGTGCTGACCGCACGGTCCGGGCAGTCACGGCCAACGCACTCACCTCTTCAAAGGACCGTTATTTACGCAACAACAGCATTACGGTGCATTATTCCTGCAAAACAACCTTCAAATGACATTAAAGACTATATGGGAGGTGAAAAACATTTGAGGCCGGGTGACCGCCATGGCGGCTATCTGCAAACGGGGTCATGTGACCCATCAAACAAATAGAGAATTGCACAAGAAAACCAATGGTGTCCTCATTTTCAACCTAAATGTATTCATTATCGAGTTATGGACACGTTATGGACAGTGCCGAACAACGGTGCAAACCCAACGGGCAGCACTTTTGAGCACATCCTTTAGTGGGTTATACCCAGAATCCCCCCCTCCTCCACTTAAGAAAGTCTACAGATAAAAACAAATGACTGAGAATAAACACCTGGCTTCATAAACTCAAGGCTGAGAGCTCCCCCTGGTAGTAAGAGCAGGTACTGCATGCATTTCTACCTCACAGATGAGGATGGGATTGAAATGTTAACTGTGATTGAATATAAAAAGAGCAGAAATATGTGACATGGAGCAGCTTTAAGAGGTTCAGTGAAAGAAAAGCATGACGTTAGTTCGTCCTGATGGGTAACACAAACACTGAGTTTGCATGTTCTTTTTTATTAAGGTTTCCTTTCTCTGGTGACTTCGGGGTTTGCATGTTCTCCTCGCAGCGCAGGGGATTCCTGGTTCGAATCCCGATCTGGGTGTTTTCCTCTCACAGTCCAAAAAACATGCATTCAAGGTGAATTGGCTGCTCTAACTTGCCCCCAGTCTGTGTGTCTCGCGAGTGCGAGTTCATTGCCGTGGCAACCCCCCAAATGATGAATGGCGTTCATGAGCGTTTAGACCCCCTCCTGCACCCCCCACATTCCTGCACCCCACCCCAGAAACAAAAAAAAAAACGATTGGAAAATGACTGTATGAATGAATTTAGTGAGTTTGTGAGATAAATATTCACATATAAATTGAAAATAAATTACTGTAGACTTTAAAAAAAGTTCTAAAAGTTTCCCTTTAGTTACGGCTTTACCTCTAGCGCCACCATGGGACCAAATATAGGTTGGGGATTCAGCATCCCATCAAAGAAAAAAAGACAGAAACACCATGGAGGTAAAGAAGGACATCATTTAAAAAACACCAGAGCGCCATTAAGATGCGCATAAGAAGGTTATTTAAATGTCATTTATATATGTTTTTAATATCCGTTTATTTTTTTGTAATTAAATAATATAAAATAGTGTATATAGAATTTCTATAAAATGTGCTTTTATGTATCTACATTCATTTCAATGGAAATAGGTGCCTCACTTTTTCAGATCTGACCGTTTGTTTGTGGACGGATGAGTTAAAAGGTTCCACTGTATATTTTTTTTAAAAATAAAAAATAATTACCGCTCATATAATTTTGTCTTATGTCTGGTGGGAAAAAAAATAAAAATTAAACCGCGAGAGATATGAATCGGACGAGTGCGGCATTTCCGTTGCCATGGTAACCACCCTTCGGTTACCCTTCTGTGGATTGGAAAGCTTCTGGGTTTCTTAATGTAAATGTAATCAAAATGTAAATACTAAATGAATCTCTACGCTATGAAAGCATTTTAAAACCATGAACGAGAATAAAATGTAAATAATATTTACGGTTGAAGTTTTGAAGCTGAGCACCGACTCTCTCCTCTTCATCTTCATGGTTACCGTGTGGTCGTCGCTCTTCAGCAGGGCGGCTTTAGGTCCGACTTTCAGGTAAAAGAAGGTGGAGTACGGGGTGAAGCTGAAGTCCTCCCTTTAAAAACAGCTCGGTTAGATTTACATTCGGTTCACGGCGGACGTTTGGAGGCTGAATTTAAGGCGCCACCTGAAGTAACCGTGCAGTAGGAGGTGGACGATGATGGACTCCACCTCCAGGCGCGAGAGGCTCGTCGCCACCTTGCACAGTTTGCGGATTTTGCTGTTCCCTTTTCCCATCCAGGTATCGCACACCTTCAGAGGAGTCATCTTCTCATCCAGACCCTCGGCCTGCTCGACTATCTCCACCACCTCTCGGGCGTACCTGGTGATGTCCATGGTGATGTAATCTGAAAGCAAGGAGAACCGTCAAACCGGGTGCTTCTGGCGCCAGGGGGCGGGGTTCTGCAGGAAAATGGAATGTGCATCTCCATGGAGATCCTCAGCAGAAGAAATCATGAAGTTCTCTAGACGGTTGCACTGAGCTTGGATTTAAAAAAGCAGAGTTTAGCAACCCATGCGGACACGGGGAGGACATGGAAACGCCACCCGGATCGGGATGCGAACGGGGAACCCTCTGGTACCTGATTGTCTCCCTGTCACGGTAACATCCTCATCATTTTGAACGAATCGAAACCCATACAGTAAAGATCAATTTTCTCGCTCACCGTTGCCATGGCGACAGACGTCGCACATCTGGTTGCACTCGGCATCATCCCACACTTCATCGAAGTGAACAGCCATCATGGCACGCCGGCATCTGGACCGATAACAGAGATCATTACGGTGTTCAGATTTGGATGACGCTCTGGTTCGGACCGTTATCAATAATTATGACATCATCAGATCATTATCAATGAAGTTTAAGTGGAAACGGCGTGTTACTGCTGCACAAGTTGCAGCTCGTTCATAAAGCGAGGTGTATTAACGGGAATAAACGAACCCCTATGCAAGTAAAAGATTTACCGTTTCTTTAACAATCCAACACAAATTGCAGAACACAGTTTATTAAAAATTTCCAGGTATTTTATATCGCGCAGTTATCCGAATGTGAAGCGGTCAGAGGTGTGGGTTATTGTAAATAATGTCACGGCTAAAAAAGCGGCTCTGCCAATCAGAGTTATGAACCGGTTATATATATATATATATATATATATATAATGTCATGTACAGCTGGTGTCATTCATGCCGTTACCTGTCCAAATTCTGACAGTACGCCACCATTTTCTGAAGCTTCTGCTGCCCCGTGTTCTCCATCACCACCATGGAACTGACCCTGAAGACGTCGGCGAACCCGAAGAACACGATGCAGTCCGCTGCGCCGTCATCCCTCCCTGAGAACAAATCAGCAGGTGTCACTGCGGTACAGTTTACACAATCTGTTCCCTCAAGACTCAGCACCCCCTGACACGCTGTTTATATATGTTAGCATTTTATAAGTCATGTTCCCAACTTACAATCCCGTCTCAACCCACACAAGTTGCTCAGGTAGTGCAGCTTATTCAGGATGGCGCTTCAAGGTTTGTCCAGCGCATGGAGCAGATACCGGGAGACAGGCCGGTCCACCAGGAGACATGGAGAGAACATCCGCCAAGGATTGTAGGGAGGTCATGCGGGCACGTGGAGGACACACACACTACTGAGCCTCATCTGAACTTGTCTTGAGGAATTTCCACTGAAGTTGGATCAGCCGGTCATTTGATTTTGAGTAGGATCCAAAATCCAGACCTCCATGAGATCATCATTTACATTTTGATGTTCTCAACACGTTCCATTATCTACTAAATAAAGATTTCCAACGAAATATTTTATTCATTCAGATCCAGGACGTTTTTTCAGCGTTCCCATTAGTTTTTTCGAGCAGTGTGTAATAGTTCATCCCATTAAGGTTGTTGTTGTGTGCGTTCTGTGCAGGTGTTGTGTATTTGTGAACAGGTGACCCGTGTGCGATTAAACTGATCAGTTCAGATGTATTTATATTAATAACAGTATAAACGTAAATCCCTTGTGGCAGAAAATAAACAGTTTAAAACAGTTTAATAAAACCAACGTGACCTATCCCCCCCCCCCCCCCCCACTGTCACGGTATAAAAGTTAATAAAACTCTATAAATTCTAATTTGGTTATTGTTTGAAAAGGTTGATTTCTATAAATGGAAGAAAAGAGAACGCCGCATTTATTGCTCCAGGGAAATTCATCCCACCGCGTTCGGCGCTCATTCATCATGTCACCCGGCGTAGAAATAAATTCGGGTTTATAGGCTCGGCGGGGGCGGGGGCGGGGGCGAGGGAACGGTGGGATTTGCTGAATCAGTAGCCCGAGGCGTAGCGACAGCCGGGGATGATGTGACCGTGTTATGAAAGAAAGACTTTCATGTCGCGCTCGGTGAGTTCGCCGGCCCACCGTGACCGCACGGTGCCACCCAGACCACCATCTACCCGGTCTGCCGTGTTTAACGTGTGCAGCAGTTTGCAGATCAGCTTCAGGATGTATTGAAATTCCGCTTTTTCCTCTACTAGGGTCGCGGTGAGGTTCCCCATGCCCATCCAGGGGAGAACATCTCAGGTGCTGGGCAGGGCACCAATCCATCACTGGGCACACACTCACTCACACATCCACACACATGCACACACTCACACACTATACAGGGCAATTTAGAGCGTTCAATTTACCTTGAATCCATGTTTTTTGACTGTGGGCGGAAACTGGAGAACCTGGAGGAAACCTACGTGACACGAGGACCCTGATCGGGTTTCGAACCGTGAATCCTAAGAGGCGAACATGCTAACCACTAAGCCACCAAGTGGGGTGGTGCTCCGCACAGTCGCCTCTCAGCGCTGGGGATCCAGGTTTGAATCCCGATCTGGGTGGAGTTTCCATGTTCTCCTCGTGTACACATGGGTTTCCTCCGGGTTCTCCGGTTTCCTCCCACAGTCCAAAAACGTGGATTTAAGGTAAATTAAATGCTCCAAATTGCCCTGTATAATGTGAGCTCAGAACCCAGTCCTGGATGTATCTGCCCAGCGCCTGAACCTTTCTCCCCTGGATGTTCCCCCCGCAACCCTCATATAAGATTAAGAGGATTGGCGGGGTGCTAGGGTGTTAAGTTGATAGCGATTGGCGTGCGGTTAGGGTGGAGAAGATGAGGCGGTATGCTAAGTGTGTCAACTTGATAGCGATTCGCGAGCGAGTAGGGTGGAGGGAATGAGGCGGGTTACTAAGTGTGTCAACTTGATAG
>JAOUQT010342289.1:0-12799 GCA_025769995.1 Xyliphius kryptos | reverse complement strand
TTTGGCTGGTCCCTTACTCCCTCCTGTACTTCCCGCTACTTTCGTAGCCTATTCAGCCCTGGGTTTGTTGGCGTTAGAGCCGCCTTGGGGTATTTGTGACAGTGTGTCTAACAGTAACAACTTAGCTTTAGCCTCCACACAGCCCGTGATCTCCTGTTACGCTTCACCGGCTCTGCTGGCGGCATCCCGTGGATCCAAGACTCTACCTCGATAATTTGTTTAGTATTCTCACTGCTCCTATTTTGCCCGTTGCTTTGAGGCTCCTGTTCGGAAGTGGATTTATTAAATTTTCTTCTTCGAGCGTTATAAAGGCTACTTTTTTTTGTTCTGGATTCTATTATTGAACTGGTAGTGTGGTTGTGCTTGTGTTCTCTCTCGAACTTACACCGAGCCAATGACACTATTATTATTATTATTATTATTATTATTATTATTATTATTATTATTATTATTAATATTGTTACTGGGGTGGCCACAGTGGTTAAGTGATTAGCATGTTCGCCTCTCAGCGCTGGGTATTCCTGGTTTGAATCCCAATCTAGGTGGAGTCCACATGGGTTTCCTCCAGGTCCTCCGGTTTCCTCCCACAGTCCAAAAACATAGATTCAAGGTCAATTGAATGCTCTTAATTGCCCAGTAGAGTGTGTGTTTGTGTGTGTGGCTGTGAGAGTGAGTGTGCCCAGTGATAGATTGACGCCCTATCCTGGGTTTATCTGCCCAGCTTTCTCCCCTGGGTCACCAACCATTTCAAAACTGTAGTAGGAACTCTGTCCAACCTAACCACTCTGGTCAAGAACGTTACCAAAGAGGGAATAGGTTCTGTCAGAAAGGTGGGATTTACCGCAAACTTTGGTCAGCCTCACAGAATAGCAAGATGCAAGTCGTTTACTTGCAGATGCCATTCTTGTTCAATCAAAAGTGGTTAAAGACATTAGGGTCAAGATAATGTGATCAACTCCTTACCTTTTCTTTTGTTTTCTTTTCATTTAATTAGCTCATTACTTCCATGTGTCATTGGCACGGTGTAAGGGCGAAAAGCAGACTCAAAATACCCTTAAATACCCTCCCGGGAGGGTGTGTCTCCGCTGCCGGAAATGAATAGTAACAAAACCCCTTAGAACTCAGGTGACGCACCTCGCGTCATCCTACGTGATGATGCCGGAGAAGCCACAGGGGTTACACCATGTGTGTTATTAACTGAAGTTAATTACCTGGATGTTCTTATTGGTTTCCTGTCTGGCCATGTGTTTTGTTTTGGGTTATACTGTATATGTTCCGTGTTTTAGTCATTAGCAAATTCGTGCTAGCATTCAGCTCAGTGAGTCGTTAAGCTTGTTTTTGCTTTCCCCTAGATGTAGCATAGCTCCTAGATAGATTTTAGTTACCCCGTGGTGGTAGGGGTTGGAGATTGTAAGCCTACAGGAAACTTGTGGCCCAATTCCCACTTCCACTCCAAGAGGCCTACTGGTCCTCTGTCCTCTGTTGTCCAAAATCTTCCAAACCTCAGGAGCAAAATCAGGGCAGGGTCCGACTCCTGCTGGAGAAACCTCCCTTGTTTCCTTAAATGTGTGAGAGCCCTGATGTGTGTAATTAGTATAAGGTAATTGCTATGGACAAGGTGACTGCAGTGGTTTAGGTGTGTGTTGTGCCTGTTGTGCCAGAAGTGCACTACTGTGCATGAGGAGACTGCCGAATGTGAGGTCACGGAGGTGCGTGCAACACAGACTTTTGTGCATGTTTCTAACTGTTCTCAGCCCTATCCTCTTTCCTGTTTTGTTCCTACCCCTGTCCACATTCCTGATGTCACTGTTCCAGTTTTGGGTGATATGTCTGCTTTTGTATTGTGTCCAGGAGGCTGTGAGGGAGGAAAAGGAGAGCAAGGACGGGTCCACCAGCTCTCACTTGTGGCCATGTCAGTGTGGCCGGAGGACGCAACACCTCCACCGACACACATGAAGGTGAAAATCATCGCCTTCTCAGGGGCACAAATGTCACCACTCCCCTGGACACGATTCCTCCCCAGGTAGATACACCATCCTCCACCACAGTGCCGGACAATCAGCCCACAGTGCAAGATGAGCAGTCCACAGTGCCGGTCAAGCAACTCACTGTACCGGCCTCTAATACTTCTGAGCTCGCAAGCGATTCTCTGAGATTTGCAAGCGGCTAAGCACGCCAAAGACTCGCAAACGGCCAAGCCCTGCAAAAACTCGCAAGTGGCCAAAGCCCGCCAACGATTTGCAAATGGCCGAGCTTGCCAAAGACTGGTAAGAGGCTGAGCCCACCAGAATATCGCCACACTACGCCACCGTAAAGCGGTTTCCACACCTCCGCGTCATGCGCTTTATTTCAGGGGAGCGTGATTTAAGGAGTGTCAATCCACACCTTATCTTTCGTTTTATTTAGAATTTAGTTAATTAAATTATTAGTTTCCTCCGTGTTCTTGTTTTGGCCAATTAACTGAATGTTTTTACTGGTCCTCTGGCTGGTCATGTGTTTTGTTTTGATTATATATGTTTCTTGTTCCAGCCATTAGGTAGACCAGCATCATTTATTTTACGCATTGTCTGATCCTGGTGTTCGCTCTTGTTAAGTGCCTCTGTGCCTTTAAATAAACACTCATTGTCTCATACTGTGTTCCTGACTCCATTCAGCACTTGTTGCGTGATTGCTTCACTGGTCCGGCTATGTGAGTGTGACTAGTATCCCTGGAGCATCACAGCATGCCATTCCATTTTACAGCTCAATAATGGTCAAGACCCTAAATTGTACATGGCATAGTAATTTGGAATCAATTTCAGACACAAATTTTATGTTCCATAGCTTGTTAATCCTGTCACATGAAATGAAAAATAAAAGACTCACACTCAAAGCCTCATTCTTATGATTTTATGTCATGAATAAATTCAAAGGTGAAGTGGTTATGTGATAAATGAACAAAAGTTTCACACTTAGTCAAGGTCATACTTGTAAAACCTGATGTTTCCTTTATTTTGAATAATAATGACATGGCAAAATGATGATGAGGCAGGCACAGTCAGCGACAACACCCGGTCTGCAGAGTAGGCTAGAGGTTAACCAGGTTTTCGGTAGTCAGAAAAGAACACAACTTTTCCTACAACAAACCACGATAATATACCTCCCGTCTGCTGACGGTATCACGGCTGACCTCTCTGATTGGGCCCAGTCATACCTTCTAACCCTGGGACAACTAGTCGGACAATACAGTCACCGAAATTCAAGACTGTCACAGGGACCAGCTGCTGAGCAGCTCCTTAAATAAGGAAGCAGCAGCTGTAGAAAGTTAGCTCTGATTAGGGCCTCCTGGATAAAAGAGATCCACGCCAAAGCTCTGTAACTTTAATGGCATCTAGGGCCAGGGCTTTGTGTGCGGGAGGATCCAGGAGCCCTAACATAGGCATTATTATGTTACCAATTAAAGAGTGTGGTTGCTGGCATTTTGAATTTTGAGGGTTTGAACCCCAAGTTCACCAAAAACTGCCAATGTGGGCCCATAAGCCTAATTTTTACATGTTCTCTCACTCCAACCATCAAGTTCGGATACTTGCAGGTTGCTTTGAAAAATACTTGTAATGTATGTATTTGTAATGTATTAAATGACACCTTAGGTCTGGTAGGTTTGCTACACTACTGGTTTCTCTGGAACAGTTACTCAAAAAAATGGAACTAATTAATTGGTCTCACCATCTTTTTGACGAGAAGACGAGGTTCAGGATAGCCATTGAGAACATTAAAGATGTGTATTTGTTTGGATTCATGATCACAAGTGGTCTGCTGATTGGATTAGGCATCGCACTGGTATAACGAAAAATCTGAGAATTTGGGTCAGTTGTCAATTGGCCCCAGGTAGTGCCCAGTTTGATTGATGGACTGGCGAGGCTGATAAGCACTCAGACTATGACGCTGTTGCATAATACAGATTCTTCTTGGACAACCTCCCAGCTCTTTGTTCGAGACTGAACGGATTGGAATTAATACCCGCAAAACATGGGGATAAAAGCCTGAAAAATTGCCAGTAGCACCACCGTGAGAGCTGAATCTAATCAGCCATTTTGACTACCCCTTTCCTAGCTAAAGAGACAAACTTATATTTGCTCTATATCTCCAGTCTCTTTAGATCTTAGTGCAGCTTTTGACTCCAGTGGTTTAAATCCGACATAGAAATATCAGTTTGTGTTAACGATCAATGTGCCTACCTCGCAAAGGTAATTATGGGTTCCACAGGGTTCAATCCTGGGTCTACTCTTATTTTCCTATTATTTGCTCCCACTGGGATTAATTATTCGTAAGCATGGAATTAGCTTCCTCTTTAATGCAAATGATACACAGTTGAACATTTCAGCTAAACCGAATGATGTTCAGTCAATCAATGTCAAAGAATTTCCTACTTCTTAATTCCGATAAAACTTATAGTTGGTCCTGAGGATAAAATAAACAAAGCTTATACTACCATAATAATTATTAGACTCCTCAATCAGACCCAGTTCATCTATGAATAATCTAGGTATTATTAATTTTGATCCCTCTTTTATCAAACATATCGTTAGAATTGCATTTTTTTTTTACCTCCGCAACATTTTGAAGCTGAGAAATATCCTCTCCTTTTAAAATACAGAGAAAATAATTCACACTTTTATAATCTCAAGATTGGATTATTGTAATTCACTTCTGTCAGGATGTCGTAATAAATCATTACATAAACTGCAACGTGTCCAAAATTCGGCAGCTAGAGTTTTAAGTAGAAGCAGAAAATTTGATCATATCAGCCCTGTGTAATCAAACTTTTGTTGGCTACCAGGATCCCATTGATTACAAAATTTTATTACAGTTTTTCTACATTGGTTTGGCTTATTTCTTAAAACCTAGATTGACATTTTTAAAACTTCTTAACACAACTGTCTTACAAATCAACACAACAAAAGAGCTGACTTTCAAAAGCATATATCTATACCAAAACTGTTTACTTATGCTTCAACAAATTCATTCATTTTTTTAATTTAAAGCATCAGTGGCACCAAAATAGTAAAAATTGGCATGCAATTGCTTTTGCCCATTTCCAGACTGGACCTTCTCAAGCATTTGGTTCTTTTATCAAAATAACCTGGATGGTTCAGCAAAACACCATGGGTAGCCTACAAAAGCCCATATACTTTCCAAAACAATTCACCTATGTGTCAAAACTCAATTCTCTTCTTGTATGATGCTCGTATGGTGCTCACACAATGCCAACACACTTGGCATTGTGTGAGCACCTCAAGTCAAAATGGATGTTTAGATGTGTTGTCACTATGGCAAAGGACTAACTCACAGAATACAATTGTGTATTAAACTGCAAAAAAAGGATTTTACAAAGGTTAATCACACATGAAACTAATAATGCCAAGGAAGTTTAAAAACATTTGTATTCACACAAAAGTTAACTTACTTACAATACTGTATTGTAAAAAGGAAATATTTCTGTAAATTAAGTGGGGGTTTGTCCTTACCCTCCCTCACCTGGCCACCATCCTCAACCTCCTGGCCATCCACACACTGCTCTCTGTCTGGCCATAGATTTTCATCCACCTCACAACGTATAATCCTCTTTGCAATGCAACGAGGGTAGAAAAGGCGTGCATGTCACAACCACCCCTACACTGATTCCCTGTAATGCCTTCACATGCAGCACCCATTGCATGGAGCAAGGACCTCTGGTCTTGAGCATGATGATCATGATGATGATGATGATTATCCCGATCAGTCGTAGCCGACTCTCGGTCACTTCATAAAACGTGATTCACAAAGTATTTTGGCAAGTATAGTGGAGTAGTTTGTCATTGCTTTCTCCACCCCTCCCCATTTATCCGGGCCTGGGACCGGCGAGAACATGGAAACTCCACCCAGATAGGGAGTCGAACTGGGAATCCCCAGCGCTGAGAGGCGAACGTGCTAACCACTAAGCCACCGTGCCGCCATGATGATAATAATACACTCCCCATATCCAAGTGGAAAAAAACTCTTTAATGGGATTGAAGAAAGGAGAGTAAGGGGGTTGGAACTCCATGAGCATTCTTAGATGGGTAGCAAACCAAGCTCTGGTGAGTATGCAATGTTGAAATTCACATTATCCCATACATTGACGCAGTTTGCTAAGTGAGGCCTATCGCACACACATAGTCATATTCCCCCCCTCGCTGGCCTGGAACATCCACTGTGGCCCGCTAGCTAATAATGTTACGGCCAGGTCTTCGTCCCTTGGTGAGGTTGAAGCCAGCTTTACCCACAAAACAAAGATGTGAGGGGTCTCATTTCCCTCAATTTCATAATTCTCCACAATATAGTGCAAAAAATAAATAATTCTATCAGTCATACAGAAGCGTGAAAGCTGTAATAGACAATTCCATAAGAATGTTCCATGTTCTCCACAATTTTAATTTACTACTATTAACCTGGCCAACTCAAAGATACTGCAAAGGGTATTTCATTTCATTTCATTTACTTATTTAGCTGACACTTTTATCCAAAGCGATTTACAAATATCCCATCTCGTTTGGGATCAGAACACAGGGTGGATACAGGACCCTGGAGCAATGAGGCTGAAGGGTCTTGCTCAAGAACCCACATTGGTAACTTCAGTGGACCTGGGATTTGAACCCACAACCTTCTGATTGATAGTACAGCACCCTATCCACTGAGCTACCACTCCCATTCTGTCAGAAGGGTATTGAGAAGAAATGTGAGAGGTAAATACTGAAATACTATAAGATCAGTAAACTCAGGAGGCACTAATTGCAGTTCCTCTTCTTATCAATGCTATATTCTTCAAAATGGCGCCTATAATGATTTGGTGAAATTTTCAATGAGTCCGGTATTTGGACTTGGGCATCCTTTTGTGTTAATGGCCAGGTTTGTGGCCTGGGTCTCACCTTGAGGGGATGTCCCTTGAGGGGATGTCAATATCAATGCTTTTTCTAGTGTCTGAAAAAATTTCTTGTGTCTCATTCTGCTATAACATACACATACAAAAGTCTTATTGAAAATAGTGCAGAAAATTATTATTATACAAATCAATAGGTTGTCGAACAATCCTAAACCGAGAATTCAAAGGGTAACACTATTACACTACAATTCATATGTATGCTTTTTGTATTTCTTGCAAAATAATGCAATTGTGTTTTTGGTCTACTTCTAACAAATTTCTCATGATTCCAATGAATACAGTGACTGGTACACTACTCTAAACAATTAAGTTTATGTTAGTTTATTCCGATTTTGATTTTTCCAAAAGTTTTACAATCATCCCATTGATGTAAGTTATTACACTTCTGTAGGAGACACACACACACAGCTGTATAATACACAGATGGATAATACATTTCTACAGTTAGCACTGTGTCTTGTGGTACACATTAAATAGTAATGGGAATGTGCAATAGCACAGAATTTTCAAAGAAAGAAACACCCATGGTTATGTTCCTGACCCAGGCAAATAATTGGTCAATGATATTTCGATCATCAGAATGACAAGTCCTTGTGTAATTGTGTACTGTAACAGGGTAAAGGAATGATGAGGACCGGAGACAGGAGTTTGCCCCACGAAACTGGCTTTTATTTCACGACCAAACACGACTACATACAGAATCCTGCGCATTTTCAGTTCTTTCGGTAGCCATGCTGGGTCCTCCGTGTCAACAGCTCCGTGGTCGGTCTCTCTCCTCGCGGTGTGTGCTCTGGCAGCTTATATGGCAGCACACAGTCATTGAGGCAGAGCCGCTTCAGGTGCGCTAATCCTCCCTGATCAGAGCCACGGCTCCGCCACGCCCCCCCAACGCCACCGCGTCACATGTACATACAAGACAAATTGCTTAGTCATGTTGTCAATATAACAGTGTTCTCTGGAGGGAGGATATGATCTAAACTATGGCTAAAATTTTGATGAAAATTATTATCGCTTTTAAGGTAATGTATGTGGGAGATTGTTTGCAAGTGACTGGAAAAGTTTCATATTTACTGTAATTTGTTGACAGATCCATAGGGTAGGAAAGGGTCAACAGAGAATGATAATTTGTGTGTGGCTGGCGATCATGCAGTACGTATACTTTCCATCTCTATGCTGAGGGAAATTCCCCAACATGGTAAAGGAATGAGGAGTAGTGTGAGAGGAACGCTATCAGCATTCTACTGTGAGTGGCAAACTATTGACTGATGATGTAAGAGTGATGGAATCTGACATTGACCCAAACAATATAACTCCTTTTCTTGTTCTTTCATACTGTATGGCCCAAAATGGGAATATGTGTTAGCACCCATGGTTATGTTACCAACCCACTGGCCAGGCAAAAAATTGGTTAATGATTTTTCGATCATGCTTTTTACATTTTGCATGTATCAATTCTGTCTCGTCCAAGATAGATGAAGCTATACGATGGTTCACTTGCTTTCAGTTCTATAATCGTCATGCCCAGAAGACACAAAATCAGTTTTATGAATTACATAAATTATTATTTTGGATGGATTTATGCAAAAGTCAAATGTAAATGTATAGAAATATGCTTTACATATTATGACTTGTTCAACCATTTTGCATGTAGACTAATCAGTAAATGTTGGGTGGGGTGAGACATTTATAATGCATTTTAATCAGCATGACATAATAATTGTACATAATCATTTGCATAGAGGTACCAAAGCATTTGCAATTTGTTCAAAGAAATGAGAAACAGCTTTTTTTTAATATCCACAAGTGACACAATGATGTGACGAGTAAACAAGTAGTTTTGAGAATTTCAAGGTCGTCCTCCTCATTGTCTCCTCGAGAACTCTGTGTCACCTGCCGGAGAGGCTTCCATCTTTTATTTTTTGCGCCCTAATGTGTAGTACGCTTTAAAAAAAAAGGGGGGGGCGATATGTAAGGACGCGCTCAGGGTTCCTTACTCTTTTGTGTTTCTGTTTTCAGTTAAGTAACTTGTTTTTCCAGTTGTATCTCGTTTTAGTAAATTAACTGTCCTGTTTCTTTCTTGGTTGTCCTTTTGTCATGTGACAGGAACTTTTGCTTTATATTTGCTCTGTTTCCGTTTGTCCCTGTGCTGGAATGTTTTGTATTACGCGTGTCAGTATCCCTTCTTTTGTTTTTTATGCTATGGCCGTTTATATTAAACACCATTTTCCTTAACCTGGCAACCTAGCTCTTCTTTGCTCGGCTCGGGTGAGCACTCATTTGGGTTCCGACGCGAATCCGTAACATGCCTTACCCTCCAAAATATTTAGGTTCTAGGTATTTGTCTAGGTTATTACATGCAAGTGGGCCATGTTGTCTCAGGCATAATTTGTACATTTTTATGAAATTTTGTTGGTAAATTTTGGTGATTTATCACAAATTTATTAAATTGTTCTCAGGTAAATCTTGGATTATGTAGTTAAATCTTGGCTTATGTGGAATTTGTGAAGGTTTAGATCAACCAACGGTCAAACAGCTCTTAACAATAGGTCAGAGGTGCATCTTATGAACCTTTTAATTGACAAATATATTGACACCAAAACACTGCATTGTCACAAAGTCTCACAATGGAAAGACAAGGCCAAGAACAGGGTGCACATTTGCTGCTGCATTGCTGCACATTGTCATTAATTTTGAAATGTTGTTTAATCCTATGTTTTGCATTTTTAAATCATATAGAACTTTAAAACTACCTCATAGGGGTGGCAGAGGTCTCATTTACACCTCAACAAGAGGAGGCGTAATGTGCATTGGTCATAGCAAATAATGCCATAAGGCTGAGGGAGATCCAGCAAGTTTTTATACAGATCAATAATATTATTTTAAATATTCAATCTGTAAGCATCTCAACCATTGACCAGGTTCAGAAATGACACCAGATGACAAAACAGCTTAATAAAGTTATACTTTAACAAAATGGTGACAGAGTGAAAGAGCCACGGTACCAGTATGTACAGCTACAACCTGATACATGGGGATGGCTGAAATGTATGCAACTTCATTATATATACTTCATTACATTATTATATCATTATATGTACACATTACAAATCACTACAACACTTTCCCCTCACTGGTCACCATAATTCACTTACATGTTAAAGTTTACATATTGTCTGTATTTCACTCCATTTTCGCTGCTAAAATAAAATAAAAAAACAAAAAAAAAACTTGTTTATATTTAAGTTGTATGTATATATATATTGTATAGTGAGTGTGTGTGTGTGTGTGTGTGCCCAGCGATGGATTGGCGCCCTGTCCTGGATGCATCTGCAGAGCGCCCGAGACGTTATCCCCTGGATGGGCATAGGGGAACCCCACTCCGCGACCCCCGGAATAAGTGGAAGATAATGAATGAATGAAAAGTAGAGCTTAATTTACAAAAGCATCTTCATACTTGAGGTAAGGCTGACACCCGGCACAAATCAACAGACCACAGCTGGAAACCAGAACTGATCAATGGAACATATTTAAAATCTAAGCGCACAAACACACACACACACACACACACACACACACACACACACACAATGGAGCAGTGATGTATCAAATACTGGCGAGTATAAAGGGGTTGTACATATCATACTTTCTGCCATCATGCCATTATTTAAACCGAGTTCTGGCATGTTAAACATTTTGGCGAGGAGATGAACTGTGTGCAGGGTGTTCAGTTTCACCTCTTATTGTTCACTTTAGCATGAAAAGCTAGAGAGCTGACGCAGCACTCGGTTCACACCTCACCCACCGGTGTCAGCTCTGCAGCACATACACATGCAGGAAAGAGAACCTTTGTGGGACTCAGACTTGTTAGAGCAGATGAGATAATCACTGGGTAATTCCTTTGATCACATGAGAGTGACCGATTTGTCTTGCTGGATAAGGAAATGCCAGATTATTTCTGGAAGGCATTTTGACTTCAGTAGTGGAGAAATCGGACAAGAGCTCTCAGTGTAAGAACAAAAAAAAACACACATTAGTGGCCAGCAATCAAGTGGGCAGTTCTTATCCCTCACTACAAACTATGGAAGAGTTTTTACTCTTTTTTTAACTTCACACACTACTTCAGGAGCTCCACCACGTTAAGATTGTAAACACAACATTCACAGGCTTTGTAGCTTGTATATACACTATGACATTAACACTGGTCTCCTTAGCAAACCCAGATAAAGGCTCTGAAGTTCCGATGTCAGTGGGGAAAAACAGGAATGTTTTTTTTGGAGCCGCCAATGTAAGCTCCCAGTTGTGTCATTATTTTGGATTAAAATGTTTTCTTTGTTTTCCTGAAGAAATATTTAAATTATCTGCAGGACAAATACCATTTGATATTTTAATCTGATGTAATAATCAGCTCTCACTGCTCAGTCTGAATTAAAATGTTGGGGTCTGAATTATCAGTCCTACTTCATTCTGCTCCTACCTGTAAAAACCAGGAGGCTGAAGAGGAGGCATGCCATCATGCATGTGCTTCTGATGATTTACTGCAAAAACAAAGTTCTCTTTTAGACCTGGAACTAAAACATAGAAGAAGAGAAATCCCTCACGTAGTCCAAACTATTAAAGTAAGTGCAGTTTATATGAACTTTATCTGCATGAAGATCAGATTATTGTCATCTCACTTTCATTAAATGTGAATAATCTGACACTTTAAATAACAACACAGTCCTCATTTACATGACTGAGATCAGTATGGTTTATTGGTAACATTATTGTTAATCTCATTGTTAAAGAGGAACTATAGGTGGAACTGTACCTGAGATCTGAAGAAGGATTTAGTTGAAGTTGTGATCAGCTCTGAGCTCTAAATCATTCATCATCTGGTTCTATAAAGAACCTAAAACACGTGTTGTCTTCTCTCTGTAAAAACATCTTACACTACATCTTACATCTCCTCATTTTCCTGCAAAACACTCAAATCAGGAACCAGATCAGTGAAAGGAAAAACATGTCCACCAGAGTGATTGAGGTCATTTAAATACTCTGATTTGTTTATTGTTGATGATGTTGGAGTGGTATCTCACCAGAAAGGAAGGCTGAAGAGAAATGAGAAGTAATTTAGGACCCAAACAGAAACAGTACAAAATGTTTTAAAGAAAAACTTTTACTGGCCCTTTTAAAGTATTTGTGTTTGTGTGAGAGGGGTTTCTGACCGCGTGGAGACAGGCACACATGGTGACGTTCTTTAGCTGGAAAATTTTTTGTTGAATGGCCACAACTTACTTATTTAAAGGAATTTCATTAGTTAAAATACTTGCAAAATAATTATTTTTAGCGGGGCCACTGGGGGGAGGCAGACTTCTCTACACTGTGCATGGAGACATGTGATGTAGCCAGACTGTGGCACGCCAATGGAAACACACTCATTGACTTGGTGACTAAAATATCACATAAAAATGATCAAGCAACACTTTCTAAAAAAAAAAAACAAATCTATAGAAATCCCAGCTAAAAACATGCTCACAAAGTCCACAGGCATCTCTACTGTGCCGCCTGCGTAGTGACGTAGCAGGTTGCTTGCTGTCGTGGCCGGAGCGTTTAGCAGAAACCTCAGGTTGGTCATCGTTATTTTTGTTCTGCATGTTTACATAGTTTTATAACATAAGTCGAGTTTCTAGCATGCTAGGCTAGGCTAATGCCATGCGGCATTTAAAATACCCTGCTGGTTGCTCTGCATATTACAGTGATGGGTTTATTGAAGTATACTTTGATTTATTTGATAATATATTAATGTTGGACACGTTTACTAAAGACTTCAGAAGGAACTCTGTACTGCACATCCATCTTCATTTTTCTAAGCTGACTGTT
>JAOUQT010342266.1:0-23481 GCA_025769995.1 Xyliphius kryptos | reverse complement strand
ACACACACACACACACACACACACACACACACACACACACACACACACACACACACTATATAGGGGCAATTTAGAGCCGTCAATTTACTTGAGAAAAAGTGAGAACATAAAACTCAACCCAGATTTGTATTCGAACCTGAATTCCCATTACTAAGACCCCACTTTTTTAAATATATACATAATACTTATTTTGCAAGATATTTGATTTTGCGTGATTGTCGTGACAATTAACCATCAATGATTAATCATTGTTATGAATGTTAGAGATATTCTGTTATTTGGACTGTATGTGGGTATTTAATTCACGTTTTTTTTTTGGTTAATTGGTGGGTAAACTTTGTTCATTTGGGTTTATTGTTGTCAGTTGTGTTTTTGGCTTTATGTGTACCGGCGGTCTATATAAGCACACCTTCTTTACTCATTGATTGCTTGATCATTAAGTGTAGGTCACCTTGTTATCAGTGAGTGTCTTTGTTTTCAAAGTATTCCTTGATCAATGAATACTTGTTTTACAGACACACAATTTTCTTGGAAGCCTTACTTTTACGCTGCAGCAGTATCAGTTTTGACAATCGTTATTATATTTTGCTTATTAATTATTGATTTTATTGTTGTTTTCAGAATAGAAAATACTCTCAGTAATTCAGTTATAGAAAATGTTTTTTGAATGTTATTCTCGCAACCTGCTGCCTGTGTGACATCCAAAGGCAAAGTTTAAAAATCCATAGGATGACATGCAAAAATGGTTTTAATTCCTTGAAACACTGGGGGACAAATACTCAGACACAGGCTAAACATAAGTGACTTAAATGTGATAATGCAAAAGTAAGAATTGAAAAGGGCAGGGAAAACACATTATATATCAATTAATTAACAAGGACACAAAAAAGCACGTTAGCATGTTCACCTCTCAGCGCTGGGGATTCCTGCTTTGAATCCCAATTTGGGTGGAGTTATCATGTTCTCGCCGTGTCCGTTTGGGTTTCCTCCGGGTTTCCCAGAGATAGGTGCCATTTTCTGGGTTTAGGAAATTAACTAGGATTAGTTAAGGATTAACTGGAAGATAATAAATGAATGAATGAAAAAACAAGCACTAACAAAAAGAGGACAGCGTAAAACTGAAAACACAGTCAATTTAGGATTGGAAAATTGACCATGAATTCATGAAAGAGGGAATATGGGCAAACAAAAAAAAAAAAATCAGTCTTCAATGCCATACTGCACGGTGGCAAACAGTCGCACAAATTATGATTGGAACAGAGAATGGTAAAGGAACCTGCGATTCCAGAAAGGAACAAAGGTAACCCAGACCACCTTAGAGATGGACAGAAGCAAGTGCATAGTCTGGCCGAATATAAATACTGGGGAACATTGCAGGATGGGGAGACAAAAATATAGATCCCAATGTTTTTCATGATGTTTTAATTGTTGGATCCTTTTGTCACATCATGCCGCCTGTGCAGCATCCAAAGACCAAAAAAGCCTGGGATGACTTCAATTTGACGATCTGACAGTGAAATCAGGAAAAGACAGGGTTTAAATACAAATCGATAAATACAAATGAGAAGCAACACAGCAGTTACTAACTATTAACACAGACAAGCACTGACACAGACAGGACTACGGAAATCTAAAAAAACTATTAATCCAGGAAAGCAAAATGCACCCCTGACAGTTGCAGAATGTATTTAGATTAGCGCCCTGTCTTGGATACACATTCTCCTTCAATGCATCTATTTATATTTTAGATTCTCACTGAAGGAATCTTAACTATAAATGAACATGACCTTAACAAAATAACTGAAACCATGTTTTATAATGTAGTTTCTTAAAAATAGCCACTATTTGCTCTGATTACTGCTTTGCACACTGTTGGCATTCTAATTAGTTATACTAGTTAACACTTAAATGCACTCCTGCAAACTATTTCAGGTGACCTTTTAAAGCTGATTGAGAGAATGGCAACAGTGTGCAAAGCAGTAATCAGAGCAGGGTGGTTATTTTAAAGAAACTAGAATATAAAACATGTTTTCAGATATTTCACCTTTTTGTTAAGTACATAACTCCACATATGTTTATTAATAGTTTTGATGCCTTCAGTGAGAATGTAATAATGTAAATGTAAATGGTCATGTAAAAAAAAAATTGGGGTCCAAATACTTTAAAAAGTACCATTTGTCCTTTTGACATTGAAATCTTTCAGCTTAGTGAGCATCATTTGGCCTGTAAACTCACTCAGGCAAAATCATTCCACTTAAAAAGTATTTTATCCTGTTAACTCTGAAAGCAATTCTATGTCAGAGTTACTGTTCATAAGTCAGACGAATTCCTGGCCTCCAGAGGTGCATTTCTTATTAAAGCATTTAACCAATCACATGACCCTAATGGCATCTTTCCATTGGCTTCCTGTAGGTGCTCGCATTCAGTACAAGGCACTGACTCTGGCCTACAGGACAGACCCTGCATCTGCCCCCTCTTACCTTCAA
Source organism: Xyliphius kryptos (assembly GCA_025769995.1). NCBI lineage: Eukaryota > Metazoa > Chordata > Actinopteri > Siluriformes > Aspredinidae > Xyliphius > Xyliphius kryptos. The sequence goes on along the minus strand of JAOUQT010342266.1, from coordinate 20,995 downwards.
TCCACCTTTACTAAATACACTCCAACTCGTTCACTGCACTTTGGTGAGGAATGTCACACGGCGATTCCTACTCACCGGGGCGCAAAATTCTCGCTCCATTTGACCACGGCTAAATGGTGAAATGACCTTTCCAACAACAGCCGTACGGCTGAGTCACTTAGCATTTTCAAAAAAAAACTTGAGGGTACTATAGCTATCTTTTCCTAAACTATTGACTTGTGGCGTCTATTACTGTAACTATTACTGTGCAGAATTATTAGGCAAGTTAATAAAAAACAAATATATATACCCATCTCACTTGATTATTTTTACCAGGTAAACCAATTTAACAACACAAATTCAAAAGCAAAACCAAAAACTGTGACCTTTCTTTACGGTGACACTCAAGCCTTCCATCCATAGAATCTGTCAGGTGCTTGATCTGTTTTTCGATCAACATTGTGTGCAGCAGCCACCAGAGCCTCCCAAACACTGTTCGGAGAGGTGTACTGTTTTCCCTCCCTGTAAAGCTCACAATTTATGATGGACCACAGGTTATCTATGGGGTTTAGATCAGGTGAACAAAGGAGTCATCTTTTGCTGCATCCCTCTGCAAGACATCTCACATTTTTTTTACTTTTTAGAATCTGTCAAATCTTTCTTCTGACCCATTTTGCCAAAGGAAAGGAAGTATAGGGTCTTGATATCATTAGACCACACCCCTTCTCATTACAGAGATGCACATCACCTAATTTATTTAATTGGTAGTTGGCTTTAAGCCTATACAACTTGGAGTAGGACAACATGCATAAAAAGGATGATGTGATCAAAATATTTATTCGACTAATAATTCTGCACACAGTGTACATTTTCATTTTGTTTAGAAAAAAAAATATTAATTAAAATTAAAATTAATTAAAGATAACAAAACAGCAGCAAAATTTGTGTATTAAAAAAGTGGTAGCGTTCTTTGTGGCATGAACATTTCAGAAACTTTCTTTTAAACTTCTCAGTGACACAGCGGGAATGACAATAATGCACCAACCAAATTAAACAATCTACACAATACAATAAGTTCAAGTTCAAGTGGTTTTATTTCTCATTCTAACACTATAAAGTGGTATACAGTATACATTGGAACGAAATAACCTTCTCCTGAAACAAAAAGTGCCTGTGTGCATCAGCTTGTGCAATACAAAATTGCAGGACAATAGACATAGACATTAAAGTGATGAATATCAAAGACAGTGCATGTGGCCCACTATTCCTGTGAGCCAAAGAGTGCAAAAAATAGTCCAAGTTTATAAATGTAAACAGTACAGCAGTAAATGTCAACTGTATAGCAATGGATTTTTTGCAGCAATTTGTCAGTTAAGGTAAACAGTGTACAATATATTAGCAACGGCTCTGTGTTGCTACTATCCGGGTCCTGACCATTAGAGAACAGGGTAAAGGGGACTGACACAGTATGTACTGTAGTCCACAGACTGATGGACTACAGTCAATAAATGTAGAACTACAAAGTCAATCTTTACAGTAAGTGGAACTAATAAAATTGACAATAAGTGAAGCAAAAAGAAAGTATATCAAAGTATATGTTTACTGGTTTAAGACACTTTGAATCATTACATTTCAAGCTACTAAAAATGCAATTAATAAAAAAAATATTTTTTTTACAGGTTGGCTGTTACTTGTCATTTGTGACTTCATGAAGTTAATGAATAAAAAATGTCATAAATAACCAATAATTAGTCATTTGTACTAAAGTATTTTTAGAAAAAACAGTTGAAAGGAAGTAATATAAATAAGGATTTAGAGTAAAAACATACTATATAAATCTCACCCATTATGGCCCTTGTTTCCTATTTAATGGCCATCAAGCCTTCCTGCCCCTCTCCCTCAAAGCTGTCTGTACACTCAGATAAGCCAGGCTGAAATTCCTGTCTGTGGGTTCTTATGACTGACCTGGGTGGTAAAAGGGGAAGTCAAAGAAAATCACTCAGCACTGAACCCAATACGGTACTCTATTCATTTCCTTTTTACTTTCCTATTACTTTCCTTTCTTCATACTATAAAGGAGTACACATTTATCATTGTGGTTTGTATATTATGACCTGCTTCAACTGTATGAAAATAATGTACATGACCAAGGAGAAAAATAAACAGTTGTGTTAGAGACATAATGTGATTAGCTTTTAAAATAACGTGAAAAATGTGGCTTAGACAAATCCAATTTCTTGGAAACATTACAAAGGGTTATGCATAGGTCACCTTACCAGACATTCTGACAGCCAAGTATTGTTAGGAAGCTTTTAAATGCACTTTGATGCACTTTCTATGATACAAAAAGTCACAAAAATATTTTAAAGATTTTCTTGATGATGATTTAAATGAAAAAATAACATAAAGTAAACATTGCTGTACTAACAATATATAAATGCAGTTTCTGTTTAAAGACTGGTGAAACAAAATTAATAAAAACGATAATCAATTAGCAAAAACAGATTACTGTTTTATAATGAAACAATTAAACAGCAGTTTAATTGTTCAACAGCATATTTTAAGCGTAAACAGATAAAGACCTAGATGAATACTACGTGGAGCCAGAAATCAGAGCTATAATGGCAAAGGGAAGTGACGTTCAAGGCAAAACAGGATTGGAAATGTCCCCAACCAAGCAATACAGCTAAGCAATGTTCCCAGTAAAGTACAGAGGCTGAATGATGTTTATATCAGCTGATTATATCAGCAAAGTTTTTGGTAACAAGGACAAGCTAAATTTGCAAGCACTGTCTGTTTGAATATTTAAGTGTTTTTATCATCCAAAATAAAGACAACTGCAATAACTGACCGCAAACATGCAAGAGAACACAGGCAAATATATTTTATAAAACTTATAGGGGGTCAAACCTGAAAAAATCATAAAAACAGAAAGAATGATCAGTATACAGAGACATGGCAAAAAACACAAATGGAGCACTTTATATAGTCTATAAAGTCCCATATGTAGGTATTTGTAGGTACTCTGAAAAGCTTGATCATGTACAAGATATGGCTGGAGAGTGGATGGACCAAAGACAAACTCACCTCCATTAACTTAAAGAACATGTGGAAAGCATTGTGCTAATCTTGACTAAAGCCTTCCACAATCAGTTAGTACCGGGCTATCCCTGACTCAACCTCCACAATCCCTGCATTGATTGCGCAACTAGGTCAGTATTTCTGTGAGGGGCCCAGTTGCTCTGGTAACTGGTTGTTAAGCCCAGAGTCCCCTATTAGCACCTCTGCTCCCACAGTGGACGGGGCAAGAGTAATTTAGTCTGTGAAAATTTGAAATTTGACCTATTCACAAGATGTTAGTGTGGCAGCAGTGTGAACAATCGGATGCCAGCTGGGAAAGGTAAGCTGAGCCAACACATGAGTAAGGTAATTGACACACCTGCAGTAGGGTTAGCTAATGGTTTGTGTGCAGGTATTTCAAAAGAGTTTAGTTAGACCGAGGCGGGAGTGAGCAGCAGTTGCAGGAGAGGGAGTTTGGAAGTGGCACTGGAAGAGACAGCGGTGAATAGGAAAATGTGTCAGTTTCAATGATGACACTTAGACCAGACAGACTGTTTTGCTAAACTTGTTCTTGTGTGTAACATATCCTGTCTCTGATCACCAGTGTGCCCAAGCATTTTTGCATGTTTCTTTCAGGGACTCCCAGGGAGTTCTTAGTAGTTGGATGTTATTTTTACTGTCACCTTGTGAGTACACTGCAGACATGCGTATATTCATGAAGATTTAAGCTATCTCCACCTTTATCTAAGATGAATAGTGTTTTGTGTTGAATAATCAATTACTGGGGTTTTAAAACTACAATGGTCAACATGTAGAACCACAGAACTGCTTTCCTAGAACCCTAAGGACCAGCAGGATTTTACTGAAGTTTAACCAAATGGTTTCTCCTCCAATGCCTAAACTACCCAGTCCCAAGAAACCATTCAACATTCACACAGTCGCATCACATTGTCAGAAGATTGAACCTGACAAGGGACTTTGACCTTGTACCTTTTACTCATTCTAGAAAAGTGAGAATCCTACAGAACAAATTCAAACGTTAAACCCAATGCCCTGTTGTGGTTTTAAATACCTTGCTTTGTGAGAGCATCTTACTGAAAAAGAAACGTATTTGAAATCATTGTAAATGAGGTGATATTAAATAATTTAACTGAGCTTTAGGTCATATGATATCAATGTATTCAGTTCAGGAAGCAGCAAAACAATCCTCAACCATCTTTCAACTATATTTAAAGTTCTGTCATTTGTGTTTCTCTTTGTCAATATAAGGGTTTTCCAGGGTCTTCCATTAACATGTATAAAGGACTATGCCCACAAACCATGAGATACGCACGACAAAGCCCCACCTCCTTTTTCTTCTTATGGAGCCCGTACTCCCTCCCATTGTTTTCTAACATGGCCACCGCTTCACATGAAACAACAATTCCTTCAATACAAATTCCTGTATCAGGCAACTGTTTCTATCAGTCGCATATTTCTGGAAACATGTGAACAAAGACGCTGTTGCCCTCGAACTTCCCAACATGGCTGTAACCTTCGTTTGCCAACATTGGGATATTTTCAGAGACATCCGTTGTTCTTAGTCACAGGAAGTATAGTTGTACAGTCTGTTCAACAATATGCTGAATACACAAATACTTGCGGGGTTTATGGTGGCGAGGCAGAAATAGGATTGGTAATGTCATACTTTGTAAGGGCACAATTTTGCCCGTATACAATGCTGCAGGTCAGCTAGTAGCATATTGGACACCGATTGTCATGGCTTATGTGACACTGTTATACTTCTGTATGTGAGCTCTAATTTTTTAAAAAGCTGATTACGGTTATTTAGCCAACATTTGGACAGTCCTTTGTTGCATTCTTTTATCACAGTGGACCCAAGAGCATTGCTACTTAGAGATGAACTTGTAGCCTCAGGATTGTGTATTTTATAATTATGTTGAGTTTTAAATTAAACAGCATATTTGTATTCTATAGTAAAGTAAAACATGTCATTCTATATTAAAACCCATTGCTTTTACCATTTCATAATGCTTCTGTACATGTCTGATAACAATTAAAGGATCTTTACGAACATAAACCTGTGCTTATTTATCTCAATATGAACTGTTCAATCTTTTTTTAATTATTATTTTCTCTTCCTCTTTTCTGAGACACAGCTCATTTACTTTTTATTGTTTAATGACCATACAAGTAGTTGTTTTTGTTTTGTGTAAGGTGTCTTAAAGCGGTTTTAAATATTTGATGATTCTTTGAATTAATATACTGTATTCGAACAGTTATGGACATAATGTTGAGGTCTGTATGATTAATTTCCATGTTATCTGACACTTTAAATAACATTGTAAACCTTTTTATGAGAAAAACAAATAGTTAACCTTACCACAGATGTTTCCCCTTGGATTACTGTGTACTTTTGTACTTCCTGATTGCTATATTCTAAATCAATCCTGGACCAGTTCTGATAATTTCGTTAAATTTGTAAACATATTGACACAAAAAATATCCTATATAATTAAGTTGATGAACACAGTGATTCAAGTAAATAAGAGTATGATGTAAAATATAGCCTCACATGCTGGACTGAGCCATAACTGTAAGCATCATACTTGCAATGCTTGCCCTCCTTTATTACGAAGTGGCATGCGTCAGTCCAGGCCCCGTGGCACTCACTCTGTAAAGCCCTGGTGTATGTTGTAAAGCAGATGACAGTTTTAATGAAGTGGTACGGGCTGCAGCTGCATCCGCCAGTCTATAATCAAGTGGCTCATGGGCTGTTCTGACTCCTTTTCCCCCTTTTGGGTTCCAGTTTTAGCCTACATTAACAAACCTGAGCGGCTTGACACCCCAGGCCCCTGCCTTGACTCAAGCACACGGAGGGGAGCGTGTTCAGTGTTGGGTGCCCCATGACCAGCAGTCAAATAAAAATCTCTATGATTACATTTATGGCAACTAGCATGTGCTTAGTTTAGTCATTCTGTCTTTACACAGGAGGACTGTAAAAAAAAGGTTGGACTTCAGAAATAAAAGAAAACTCTTTACATTAGATTTTCAGCACACAATCAAAACTATGTGGACAACTGTTTTGGTTTCAAGGAGGGCATAATATATGTATCTTGTGATTTATGTGTATAATATATATTGTGACTAAGGCTATCGAGAAAAGGTCTAATGTGCCTCCCGTGGTGCAATATGCTACTTCTCACAGATCTAAGGTCAGGTGTTTCACCTCGGGCCAGATTGGATGGCTTTAATCTTAACTATAAAAGCAAAACCAATGTAAGTTTATTTATGTAGCACTCTTTTTACAACAGTACATTGTCAAAGCAACTTCAAAATGTTTAAGACATTAAACCATGAGCACAAGCTAAGATGACAGGGGCAAAAACAAATCCCTAAATACTTTAGGAAGAAACTTTGAGAGGACCAAGAGTCGTTCTATGAAAGCCCAGAATTAAATGTGTAGATTATGTACAGATGTGTAGTATAACAGAGAACAAATACAATCACAATGGAAAAAAAATAATCTGACAAAAGCCTTACACTTAGTTTAACTATATCTTAACTTAATTACAACCAATGTCTACAAATTTAATGTGGAGATTGTTTTTAATGTTTTACTGACTCTCCTGTAAATGTTATTTTAAATTAGACCATTTTGTCAAACTGTCTATGCAATGTTTGCAGACCAACAAGTTTAAATTTTTAACCAATTTAATTTATGATGGCCATCAGGTGCCATTTAAGCCATGGGTATGTGACATTAGGCCAATTAGTTAACAATGTTTTGTTGCATTAATACAGCACCAAGAAACATATACCAGACATATGGGACATTTAAAATATCTCATGGCATTTATGAAAAAATGTAAAAGTTGTAAAATGCACCATTTATTAACAATTGCTTACAATTAAAATAATAATAAATGTCTTTGAGACAGGGCGACACGGTGGCCTAGTGGTTAGCGCGTTTCTCGATTCGAATAAGTTTCCATGTCCTCCCCGTGTCCGCGTGGGTTTTCTCCGGGTTCTCCGGGTAACTCCAACAGTCCAATAAACCTGGATTCCTGGTAAATTGCCCCGTATAGTGTGTGTTTGTGTGTGGATGTGTTAGTGAGTGTGTGCCCGGTTATGAATTGGTGCCATGTCCTGGATGTTTTTGCCCAGCGCCTGAGATGTTCTCTTCTGGATGGGCATGGGGAGCCCCACCGTGACCCTAGTAGAGGAACAAGTGGAAGATAATAGATGGATGGAATAATTAAGACTTTCTTAAGAAAATATTTGAGAACATCACAGGTTTTTACCAAAACTCCTTACTCACATTTTTAGTTTTTAAATGTTAATAAATGTTTTTGTTAATCTGACCTATGGCTATATTCGACAGCAACATTTTTAAGTATTTAAAAAGGTTATGACAAGAATAAAATTCAGCACAGCACACGAGGACTATAACAACATAAATAAAAACCACAACATAGAAAGTACTCAGTCAGATGGTTTTGGCATTTTAGCACAATGAAATGATAAGATGGGTGTACACAAAATATGTTAACTTAAGGTTTAAATCCTGCTATCTGCCCCCCTTTTTTATAGGAACAAAATAATTAAAGCTAAAAATTATACAACTGCAATTCCATTCCAAAATGATTTGACTTATATAAAATATTATTTTTTGGGGTTTGTGAAATGGAAACACTGTCATCAAACATGGTTTGCATAAAGTTATGAACCTTAAAGAAATTAAGATTTTAATTTGATTCGGTTTCTTGTCCCGCCCTGCCTCTGGGTGGCAGCGACGAGCATACTAAGGCACTGAGTGCAAAATGACTGGAGTAAACATCACCAGAAACAGTTTATTTAACAAAAAGATACATGGAATGTGGACACGGAACGTACATGCAACAAAAGGACAAACTAAAAAGCACTAACCAAAAAAAAAAAAAAAGAAAAAAAGAAAGAAAGAAAAAGGAACCAAAAAAGAGAGTCAATGGAAACAGTTTTATCACATGTAAATGTGATAAAACATGACCAAAAAAAAAAAAAAACGTAACAAAAATGCCACAAGATGACACAAACCAAATAATAAATAAGAGAAAGCATTAATGGAATAATAATAAATATTATAAAATAAAATAAATAATTCAAAAATAATAGAAGAAAATAAATAACTAAAAATGTGAACATGTAATGGAAAAACATATTAAAGGAGAAGTATGAAGAAATATGTGACTATGAGCAAAACTAAGGAATTTGGAGAAAAAAATGGAAACATCAAAAATGGTCTGTAACAGGAGGATCTAATACGGTGTTTGACTCTTTGAAAGCGCCATATTAATGCTGCACATATTTACATCTTCACACTACTGTCATTTCTTATAAGTTCTTCAATTTTTATTTAGTCTGTCTGAATGATCACTGATGTACAGCTTAGTTTAAATAGAATTAGATGAATAACATGATATAATAAAATGTGTGTTATTTTCTATGATTCAAAAATCTGTAGCAATTTTATAAAACGGTGAACTATGTATGTAATGCCAATATTGCACAGCTTTAACAATGATGGCCACAGGCCAGGAGGAATCATAAAAGTATTAAATCAGAGTCACTCCGAACCTGTGAGAGTGTTCCAGGCAGTGTAATTGTTCTAAGCTACACTATGTTATGACAGTTCATAAATTAAAGCAAAGCCTATAATCACTAAGAGGGGCAGAATGAAGCTAGTCAGTAATCCTGGAGGTGAGGAGGTCTGTCCCAAAGCCACACAGCATAAAAATAGAACAGACCATCATTTTTATTGTCTTTTGTGTGAAATTCAGGTTCCAACAGCAACAGCCAAAGCTTTACATCACAAGTCTCAAGGTTGTAAAGCTACCACCTTCCATTTATTTCTCAATGACAGATTTCAACACACCTAGATTCAGTCTCCAGTTCTCACTTTCACATTTATTTCTTTATTTGGCTGTTCTGTATTTGTTAAATCGCTAAAATACCCCCCCTTCTAGCAAAGGTTTGTCCTTTACATCCAAAAAAAGGTTAAACATAATTCCACAGTAATTTAAAGACATTTTGACCTATCATTTACATTCATTTTTTAACAAAAATGACTTAACCTTCTTTTCTCTGTTATGGTGTCATTCTTCATAAGGTGAAGTAAAGAAAACTCTGATCTGAACCCCACTAGTAAGAACTGAAACATGGAAGCCACCCAAACAGGGACTGTAGCAATGTAAAACTACACTAAAGAATTTTTGATTATTCACCTCTGAATTTAGTGTGCACCACTTAACTAAGACCACTCTGTGTAATAGTGCTATATGGTCCAACATATGGAGTTACATGAGAAACACACTTATTTGACTTCAATGTAATTAGCAGGAAGGTACGCATAATTTTGACAACATATACATGTCAAGTCATATTTCCATTTCAAGTGGCTGTCTCAGAAATTTTATTCTATTGCACATATAAGCTCTTCATTTATTAATTTATTTATTCATATACACACTTTTTCTTGTGTTGAATTATATAGTTCTGGCCAATCTATCGCTGGGCCCACACTCAACACACTCACTCACACACTATATGGGGCAATTTAGACCAATCAATTTACCATGAAATGTGGGAGAAACTGGAGAACCCAAAGGAAACCCATGCAGACACATGGAGAACATGGAAACTCCACCCAGATTGGGATTCTTACCGGGAACACCCAGTGCAAGAGGCGGACGTGCTAACCACTCAGCCACCATGTCGCAAGAATTATAAATTGTTTTTAAAAAAAATATTTAATGCTACAAATGAATTAACAAATCATTGATTTGAAATTTCCATTGCCCTTTTCATAAACTGTCCTAACTAGTACCACTAAATGTCCAGAGATAGTTAAATGTGTCAAAAAGCACCAATTTATTTATCCCTGTGCACAGCTTGAAAACGTGTCATGTCAATCAGACTAAAAACAATACTAATGATTTCATTTCATTACAAGAGTACTGTGACCTGTTTTGGGCTGTGCTGCTGCTTCCAATGAGGTCTCCATGAAACATAAAATGGGTGTGTGGCGGCTGCTACATTTGGCAAGAGAACTGGTGTTTGATTATGAAGTCATCAGTTTAAGCAAACTCCAGATGGTCCAAGGCAGAGTAAAAAAGTACCATCTGCTTATATTCAAATCCTCCACTTCTCTTCTCTTTCCAGTTTGGCAGTGTGGGAGCTGAAGTGTTCACAGCCCTAATGCCATTATAGAAAGCTTTTAGAAGTTTAAGCCAACCCACTCACTTATTTCACTTGTACACAGAGAGGTGTCGGCAGGTTCAGTCACTCCAAAAAACAAGACTTGCACTTGTTATAACTCTCATGACTGTAAATGGGTTTAGCTTGACTGAATATTTTTAGTCTAGTCTTTTTACCCCAGTTAATATTTATATACAGCCAGCTTTTAACTGGTCATGCGATCTGCTTTAAGTGATCTACTAGGAGTTTTGCAGCAGATTTACCTAAACCTTCAATAGGAGAGCAAGTTTGCTTGTTCAAACAATATGATGGTGGCACAGAACACGGTTTAAAAAAAAACTGTAGGTCCACTCTCACTAATGTATGGTTCAAATCAATGTGTAAAGCTCTTTCATCACACTTAAATAGAAATTTGCTTTATCTGTGTGAAAAATCAATGTTCCCTAGCATTTTCTGTAATAAAAGCCACAACTGGCAATTTATGCACAGCCGGAAGAATAGCAGTGGCCACTCTGCCACCAGAGTCTGTTTCTGCAACACCTGTACAGTGTTAAGGAAAGGTGTTTAACTGAATGGTGAACTTTTTCTCCTTCTTAGCTTTCAGGTCTGAAGGACACGTCATCTCCCAGGTAGTGTCGTACGTGTTTTCTTGCTGCATGCATTTATACTTAGATTTTTGGCTTCATGGGCAAATGGAGAGTTGCGAATGTTGTTTAATGTTCGATAAAATTCACACTTTTTATTATAGCAAGATGAACAAAGGTGGGTTCATAAAATTAGGTTTATTAAATATAATGACATAATGAATGCATTTAAGAGTAGAGCGATGTAGATAAAAAATACAAATGGAAAGTATTTAATGTTGAACATAAATGTACGCATTTTTCCAACCTACTTTTTTACTGTAAAAAATCTTTTACTTTATACTTGGTGAAAATATAAATTGTTGCTAAATGATTGTAACAACAAAACAGGTGTGCTGTAAAGCTGCATTAAAACAAATCTTTTAAAATCAAATATTAATTCTTGGTGTGAAAAAATCTCCATTTGTTACAGCATTTTAAAAGATACACTATCTGTGTGTTTATACACTTAGATAGTATTTCTGTGTGTATAACCTGTGCATCTTCGATTCCGACGAATCTCAATACTGACTTACATTATTGTTTACTGAATGCGACACACTATTTATGAACATGCCCTCAGAAGGATCAGAAACTATTGCATCTCTACCTATTGGCTGTATGCCATTCAATTAAATAAAATTGTATCATTCACAATGTGAAATAAAAAAGTAACATTGATAAAATGAGGGGAAAAAAACAAAACAAAAAAACGGTGCGGCCTTTCCATGGCATGGGCACAACAAAAATTAAGGCACAATCAAATTTAATTTTAGGGATTAGGGATAAATTAAATCTAATAACACCACCATCTCTAATAAAACTTTTGTTTACATTTTTACAGTCAGATATCCATATAATGTAGGTCATATAGTTTATATTCTGACCTATATATCAATACTGTCTGAAAGAAACTAAAATCCCCGCAAGATTAAATCACCCCGCCAGTAGTATTTATGTATCTGAGTACATCTCATAAACTAGGCATTACATAGAATGACATTTTAGTCATGTGTTTGTGCACAAGCTCTCAGATAAAGCATGTTGATGGAATTAAGAAGCTGTAATGCTGTACAATGCTGTTGTTTTCCTTCCGAGTGGCACTGTCAAACTTAAAAATGAGGGTACTTTGCTCAGGTTCTCTTAGTGGTGTATGTTTATGTAAGTATGTCTGTCATAACATAGTAAAAAGATGAATGTGGCTAATTACAAGAAAATTTCACTGGTGGTTAGTGAAACATATCTCATTATGTGAGGTCGTTGGACGGCTCATGTCTTTCCATTATATCTCTAAAGAACTTGTGAGATTGAATTTGACTCATGCAACAGCTAGAATGCTTTATATCATCAATTTAAGCACATAAATCTAAAGCTGCACAGTAGAATGAACATTAGTTACACTGAATATGCTGCCCTAATCAGAACAATATGCTTTAAATAGGACTTACCAAAACTTTACAATGAATGCTTTTTATTTTAATTTACATTTATTTTGACAATTTTGTATTTTTATAATGGTTATACTTTCATATCACCTTTCATTTTCATTAGATAAACTTTATATGTCATTTTCTTGGTCAATAAAGTACTTTTTAAGAGCATATGTAATGTAATGGAAATGGTTTAAAAACACAAGTTGTATATAGTATAAATTATATATGTATATTTTTTAATATTTTATAGATGTTATTATGAAATTATCATTGCTGTTTAAATGTTCATCTTTTGTTTTTTAATGTTGACTGTTGGAAAAAGGCAGCAATATTTATTCTTTATATATATTTTAAATAAAAGTGAAAATTTACAAGGTTTTTTAAACATTTAAGTAGATTTTTTTTTGCTAACCTGAATGTTTATAAATAGGTTGATATATTAACAGATTGAAGTAGTTTAATGTGGTTTAGTATATTCAGTTAAATATGGTTTAGTTTAGGCTCAGATGTTCATACAATTTAGATACAGTTTATAATCATATTCAATTTGTATCTTCTATCTGACATGTTACAAATTGTCACTTATCTGGTCTTAACCAGATGTGTTCTTGTCGGAAACCAGGCCGAAACTCAATTCTCAGAAACGAACCTATTTCTTCTGGTTTCTGTATGATCAGTTCTTGCAAAATAAGGGCAAACGACTAACAACGACCAACCGTGTTTATTTGTATCTATTTAATGACATTTAATTTTTGACCAACTGCATATGTTTGTGTGGTTGTTTTTTTTTTAAGACAGACGATAGCTGTCAGTCAGTGTGTTTTCGAGGGATACTGCAACTAACAATATATAATAATGTGATGGGGATAATTTACAGTAATTTGTAAAACTTTTAAGAAAAAAAAAATTAAGAAAAAATGTGACCTGAAACTTTAAAGATTTGTAAACAAGTTGTAAAAAAAGATTAATAAAAGAAAAAAAACAAAGGAGATTTCTGTAGACAGATATAGTTTTTTTTTTTTTTACCTAAATAAATATTTACATGAAATATTTTATACAGTTGCAAGAAAAAAGTATATGAATCCTTTGGGATTACTTGGATTTATGCATAAATCGGTCATTAAATGTTCTGTGTTCTGGTCTTTACAAGTCACAACAATAGACAAATACAGTCTGCTTAAACTAATACCAAACTAACACAAAAAATTATATGTTTGCATGGTTCTATTGATCACAACATGTAAACATTCACAGTGCAGTGTGGAAAAAGGATGTCAACCTTTGTATTAATAAAAACTGGTTGACCCTCCTTTGGCAGAAATAACCTCTGTTGTTTTCTGTAGTTGTAGAGCACTGTAGTTGTAGAGCACAATGGTCACAATGGTCAGGAGGAATTTTAGACCATTCCCCTTCACAAAACTCTTTCAGTTCAGCAATATTCTTGGGATATCTGGTGTGAATCGCTCTTTTAAGGTCATGCCACAGCATCTCAATTGGTTTGAGGTCAGGACCGACTGGACCACTCCAGAAGGCATATTTTCTTCTGTTGAAGCCATTTGGTTGTTGATTTACTTCTATGTTTTGGGTCGTTGTCCTGTTGCATCATCCATCCTCTGTTGAGCTTCAGTTGGTGAACAGATAGTCTTAAGTTGTCCTGCAAAATGTCTTGGTAATCTTGGGAATTAATTTTTACGTTAATGACGGCAATCCGTCCAGGCCCTGAGGCAGAAAAGCAGCCCCAAACCATGATGCACCCTCCACCATATTTCACAGTTCGTATGAGGTTTTGATGATGGTGTGCTGTTCCTTTTTTCTCCACATATAGTGTTGTGTGTTCCCTTCAGACATCTCAATTTTGGTTTCATCTGTCCACAGAATATTTTGCCAGGAGTGCTGTGGAACATGCAGGTACTCTTTTGCAAACTTCAAACATGCAGCAATGTTTTTTTGGACAGCAGTGTCTTCCTCTGTGGTGTCCTACCATGAACTCCATTCTTGTTTAATGTATTATGTATTGTGGATTTGTCAACAAAAACGTTAGCACGTGCCAGAGATTTCTGTAAGTCTTTAACTGACACTAGAGGATTCTTCCTCACCTTATTGATCATTCTGCGCTGTGCTCTTGCAGTCATCTTTACTGAACAACCATGCCTAGGGACAGTAGCAACAGTGCTGGAGAGAACATTTCAGGCTCTGGGCAGATGTACCCAAGACAATGCTATTTGGAGCATCCAATTTTACCTTGAATTCATGTTTTTGGACTGTGGAAGGAAACTGGAGAACCAGGTGAAAACCCATGTGGACAAGAGGGAGAACATGGAAACTCCACCCAGATCAGATTCAGGATGTAGATCCCCAGCACTAAAAGGCAATTGTGCAAACCAATACTTCAGTACTGGAGGAAAATATGTATCACACACCGGTTTTAGCTTCACACTGTGTGTTTGGGCAGTGATTTGAGTAAACCTGAAATAATGACCCTGAAACTCAAATAGTTCAGATTGCAGTTCCATTACCTTAGTAAAAAGTGATTGGATATTAATCTCTTTAGTCAAAGCCCTACCATTAACCTTATCCTTTGTCACTTTGCTTGTGTTTTTAGTGATTTTTGTGTTGTACTGAGTGCTTGTGGAAAAACAGAACATCCCAGAGAAGTCGCAAGCTTCACAATTAATCAGGCACTTCACTCTGAACTGTCCTGGGTTTGCTCAAGTCAGGCAGCAAATAAGACTTTTTAAGAGGCACCTTCATAAGTTGTTTTCTTTTTTTTAAACTGAAATTGCCTCTGTTAAACATCAGAAATCGGTGAGATAATAAGCTGGCTTTATTCCCATACATTCCCTTCTCTCTTTTACAACAACCCAGTGACTGTAGACAGTCTGAACGGAAGAAGCTAAAATCTCAGCCAAGGTCAGAGTCCAGACAACACGAGTCGACGCGTCAGTTGCACTGCTTTTGCCAGCTGGCAGGAGCAAAACTCAATCGACTCTTCCTCACTCTGACAATTTAAACAAGTCAGGCTATCAATAAGAATTGCTTAAAGATAGTATTTCAAGGAGACTTCAAAACCTTTGTGCTACATCTGCTACCTATTATGACCCCCCAAAATTGGAGCATCAGGGGAATGTTACTAAAATGACCCGAAACACAGAGATTAGCATTTGTATCCGACTAAATACATGAATTCTATAGTATAGCTGCAGTTGCTGGTGGTTTTTTTAGTTTTCAACTTCTAGCCCATTTCCAAACCCATGTTCCAAGCATTTAAAATGCTGGGTTAATTAACAGTGTACATTTGTCATTACCATGATTAAGTTCTCCTACATCATCTCGTTTTGAGATCCACCAGTCACCAGCACCAGGAACAGCCAGTCGTCACAGAAGCATCCAATTGCACCAAGTCTGGCTTGACTGACAGGAATACACATCCAATGCTCTGTTGGTGCCACGCCCCCTCCCAACATACATTCACATTGAGGGATACTCTCCACAAAACCACTGCACTTGAGTTTGAGCTGCCAGGCTTAGAGGAGGATGAGGACCCCATCCACAGGTCCGGCAAAATCGACAACAAGCCTCGACCTTCAGCTGAGGCCACGCCCAGTGGCTCTTTCCAATCCACACCTCTTTCCCATCCTCCCTGCTTGGGTAGAGCTGATCAACCTCACAGGCTGTTCAGCCTAGAAGTAGTAGGCATGGCTGTAAACAGAATCGTCAACGCACCCGTTGTGGAACCCTCCATATTGAGGTACCTCAAACCATCTTACTGAGGTCTCCTGCCACCACCCAGACGTGGCGTTGATGAAGCAGCGTTTTGACCAAGGAGGACGGGGTATTCAAACTTTGTCTACCCAGGTGTGTGCCTGCTCATCCTCCACCTTCAGGTCCCGCTGCTCCCTGCCCAAAAAGAACCGGAAGTGGCTAGCCTGATGCCCGTCTTTAGATCAAAGCCGTTCTCCTGAATTTAATGCATGAGGGTCACTACTCACAATATTTTATAGTTTCAAACAATTTTTTTTCTCTGCCTGATTTTGGATCTGAGAGTTCTGAACAAACCCCAAGTATAACTTCCGCATGCTGACCCACACACTCACAGTCTATTTGTCATGACAACTGGTTTACATCAGTTGATCTCAAATCACACTTTCTTTCATGTAAGCATTTACCCCCACACAGAAAGGTTTTACGTTTCGCACACGACGTTTAAAGTTTTACCCTTCGGGCTTCCATTGGCATTCTGCTTATGTGTGGAGGCGGCACTAGCTCCGCAAAGAGTCGCGGAGGCTGAGAAATTGTATGTATATATATAGGATTGGCTTATGATAATTAAATCCAGACAGAAGGTGCTAAGGGACACGCATACTCTGCTGTCCCATCTAGCATTGCCAGGCTTCAGAGGCAATCTGGCCGAGAGCAGTCTGGTTAAATCTCGATTCAGCCCTCATGTACGCCACCCTATCGGCGTCCCTCATGAACTGTCTTGCCCTTTTCAGAGAAGGGGCATGGGTCAGTTTTTGCACACGTCCAAGACTGCAGGGGTTAATGGCTTCCGCCATCCAGGTTTTTTCCCTGGGTTTATAAGAGCATTCATGAGATGCTGTAAAGTGTATGTGCATAATGGCACTGAGCCACTGGATTTCTTTTTTTATTCCTGTGGCTGCCTGATCAGGTGTGTCCTCACAAGGAAGGTCTTAATGCGAGATGCCACCCACAAGGGCAGGAGTATGAACGGCAGTCGCATACGTAAACCGCAAGGGTGGATGCGTTTCCCCCACCGGCATTGCCTCCCCCACAGGCTGCTGCTGTGATTGTGAGCAACACAGCCCAGGTTGTTTGAACGTGTGTGCGTACCTCCTGTCATGGTGGAACCCACTGTACAGGGAATGGGGCATTCATCCCCATGTAGTGGAAATGCTGCGGCAGAGATTTGGCCAAGCTGCCACTGACCACTTCGCCTTGCGGGGAAACACCTATTTTTCTATTATTTAATACAAGACAAAAACATGCCTCTTTACGGTTGATGGTCTGGCTCACTGCTGGCTGCGGGTTCTGCTCCACACATTCCCCCTCTGTGTCTAATTCCCCCCTCACAATGTCCAAAGTAAGAGAAGGGTTGTCACTCATACTGATAGCCCCGAGGTGGTACAGAGCACCCTGGCTGGCATGTTACTCCTCCACACATAGCAGTAGATTCTTTTGCTTCACACGGTCTTACTGTCTCAGGTCAATGGGAAGATTTACCACCCTTACACAGAGCAACTGGCACTCAAGGTTTAACCTTTATGCATTCAGAGTGTCTCCTTGCATGGTGGTGACCATTCAGGGCATTAGGGCTTCTTCCAAAATATTAATATACAATTGTAATTGGTGGGTGTTTAAATGGTGGAGCTCTGCTAAAGGACAAGTAGCTTGTCATAGCTCAGTGCTTGATATTCTCATCTGACCACAGTACCTTCCTGCATTCATTAGGGGAGTCTTTCACATGCCTTTTGGCAAACTTAGAACGAGCTTTCCTTATTTTGTCTATAAGTAAAGTTTTTTTATCTGGCCACTCTTTCATTAAGCCCAGCTCTATGGAATGTATAGCTTATTGTGATCGTATGAACAGATACAGTCCAGTCTCTGCTTGAGAACTCTACAGCTTCTTCAAGGTAACCTTTGGTCTCTATGCTGCCTCTTTGATTAATTGACTCATTGACCTCCTTGAGAGTTTTGGTGGGTGGTTTTGGTGGCCTGGTTCAAATCCCAATCTGAGTGGAGTTTCCATGTTCTCCCCTTGTCTGCGTGGGTGTCCTCCGGGTTCTCCAATCTTTTCCCACATTTCACATTCCAAAAGAGAACAATAAAATAACACATCCTAGATCTCAATTAATAAAAAAAAATCAGTTGAAAATCTTTATTTAGTAGATAGTGGAATGCATTGAAAAATAACATAAATAAGGTAAAAATGATCAAAATGTAAATCAAAATTAGTATCCCATAGAGGTCTGGATTTGGAATCATATGAGGCTCATTAGTGTGTGTGGCCTCCATGTGCCTGTATGACTTCCCTACAATGCCTGAGCATGCTCCAGTTTAGGCAGCGGATGTTTCCTCCTACAGCCCCCTCCATGTCTCCTGGTGTACTGGCCTGTGTCCTGGAATCTGCTGACAGGCACAGCAACCTTCTTGCCACAGCTTGCATTGACGTGCCATCCTGAATAAGCTGCACTACCTGAACAACTTATGTGGATTGTAGACACCGCCTCATGCTACCTCTATGGTTAGAGAACTGACAAAATGTTAAAGTGACCAAAACATCAGTATGAGAACAGAGAAAAGGTGTGTGGTCACCACCTGCAGAAGTACTCTTTTATAGGGGGTTGTCTTGCTAAGTGCCTCTCATTTCGACTTGTTGTCTGTTCCATTTGCACAACAGCAAGTAAAATATAAATTAATATTTGATATATACATATATATGCAATAATAAAATCTTGAAAACTGAACCAAAACTACTTTGGGGTATAATTTAGCAGCTATGTGCTGGTAAGCATTTGCCTTTGATTAACTGATCAACAAGAGTGTCTGGAGCATTCAGATATAAAAATGTAACAAGAAGGTATGATATCAGTGAAGATTTTAAAATGCGGTCCAATTACAAGTTTTTTTTAAGGAAAAAACAACTTTCTTAATATCAATGTTGTAAAACTACAATATTATTGGAACAATGTACTTTGGTCACACAACACAAGGTGGAGATGATTGGTAATAATGCACTGTGCCACAGTTTACGAAATGTACACTCTGCACAACACAATAACAACTATTAAGCACGGTGGTGGATAGTTAATGAAAATGGTTTGTTTTGCTGTCATAGAACAATGGAAACTTGCAGTCACTCAGTTTACCATGTAACCTATTACAGAGTACGTATGTAGCCTATTCAACAGCTAAATCTGAACTGTAAATAACTCATGAAACAGAGCAATTATCTCAAGCACACTATAAAATTTACATTAAAATGGCTATAAAGGTAAAGAGTTTCATATTTGCTGTAGCCTTGACAAGTCTATCAATCAAAAGATGTGGCATATGTGGGCATTCTTTTATGCTCAGCGGTCTGGCAAGCAAAATCAAAGCAGTTTTGTTAGTGGTCTAAAACTGATTCATACATACAGACATACTGTACATATGAACAAACAGATCTGGGAAACAGATCATCTCAACCTATATATAAATTACATTATTTGTTCATCCATTTTAGTCTCTTTTTAATTGGGAATGATGTGGACACACACAGTACTAGTAGCGTGCAAGGGTGGTGAATGGCAAAATGATGTGGTGGTGGTTTTTTAACCTTGTTGCACTGATATGAGTTGATCAGACAAAGAAGTGATTTAATCATCTATTGGATTGAGAGTATTCTACAACATATATGTCCAACCGTTCAATTTGGCAGTGTCCTCTGATCACTGCTGAAATATTTGTGGATGACTTACAGAAACTCTATTTGCTCTAATTGCCAAGTTAAATGTGGAGTGCTTCTCTTGAAAAAACTGAGATTGTTTAAATCTTTAGAGGTGTGCTTACAGGAACTGCAACAGTGACCTCTATTGGATAAATATGCAGATGTGGAGCTAATTGGATGTTGGTAAAGCAGCAGCTTTAAGAGTATAATACATGTAGATTCATATGGGTATGAAAAATATAAAATGTTATTATAAATTATGGCATACATATTATATATTATGGCATACGCTTGGTTGTGCTGTCTGAATGAGGCAAACATAGTCCAAAGTTCCAAAGATACAGATTTTAAACTAAATGTTTAAATGTGTACATTAAATTAAGTGAGCACAGTACACGGAACCAAAGTTTTCTGAATACATTTGGGAAAAAACAAAACTCTGGTAAGTTGATGTCTGTGTAAATGTAGAGTAACTTTTGGTGAATGCCACATAATATTTACTTTAAAACACTTGTACAAAGGCAGCATTAAGAACTTGATAAACCTCTCTATTTTACTGATTAGAATAGTACATAATTAAAGCGTTTATGGAAGCATTTGACTCAGGACATATAACATGAAACAGTTCTGCGACAGCACAATTTAGCCCTGGAAGAGAGAGCAGGCATATATGGAGCAAAACTAAATTCAGGAGACCTGGAGAGAAGTCAAAATCTCAGTTTAGTGTATAACCCCACATTTTTCACACACTGTTATTTTAGGCAGGAAAAGACTTTACACAAACCAAAGCCTTTTAAAAACAATCAGTACATCAGACTATTTCCCATTGAGCACACCCCTCTGAAAAGAAAATAAATGAAAGCTCTTGTTTGGGCTGGGTCTTCAGAGAAGATAATACCCCAATTGCTCTGTCTCTTGCTGTGCTGTTTCCACAATCAACTGAAAAGTTACCAGTTGTCTACTGCTTATTCTTATGAATGGACAGTGTAATAATAAGTGTGTTTTTAGTGGCCTTTTCCGCTAGATAACATTTGAAATTTAACTGGATTTCTAATGTTAGTCATAATTTCTGAAAATACATGTTTTTTTAGTATCTGTACAATAAACGTCAAGACATTTTATACAGCTTTCATCCTATTTTATGTCACATTTTAACCTTAAGTGAGCAGGCAAACACAACCCTTGAAGTGTAAATATTCTGTTTGGTTTTATATATA